>APFE031158124.1:209241-267485 GCA_000404065.3 Pinus taeda | reverse complement strand
TGAGTGCTAAGTGAACTATTCAAAAATCATGAGAAATTAGTCAATTACGACTACCTCTCATGGAAATGGTCATACGTTTGAATGACTTACTTAACGCACTTGAATCCCAAAATGATATCTAATTTCACCTTATCACGCGAGACTATTGCTCAGGCCACCGGGATACCAAATGTAAGGGAGGAATGGAGCAAACGCCAACTGCTAGACAGATTTTACAATGAGCCATATATCAAGCCCGGGTATATGAGACACTTGAGCACATCTTTTCCTTTCGGATTCCTGAAAGATGAGTTTGCACCATTGATGAAACTCATCATTCGGTATTTCAGTTGCAAGGGCAGATTCTCGTGTCTCTATGCGTACCATGTCCATTTGTTGATGCATTTCACAAAGGTACGTATGATGAATATTTCGTTTTTCATGTGTCGCAACATAGAGAGAATGGTGCCTTTAGTACAAAGGAAGAGCCCAGCGCATCAGCATAGGAGCATATATCACTATGCATTGATCAAAATCATAGTGATGCATCAGTTGGCACAGCAGGGTATTACTTGGGAGGATTTCATCTCTCGTGATTACTTTTCCATGCTACAGCCTCCTCCAAAGATAGTTCATGATGAGCGTCCTTCAGGAGGTCAGGACATGGGTATCATTCATGTTGATGCTAGCTCTCCTAACTCGGAGCTAAAGGGGATCATCCGAGAGCAAAGGGCCGAGAATGAGTCGTTGCAAAAGAAATTGCAGATGGCTAAGTGGGTGATCAACTACTTGGAGCAGCGCAACAAACAACTGGAAGATGAGCATACACTTTATGAGCTGTGGAAGATCCGAGAAGACCGAGAATTGGCTCGAAGGAGACCCGGTGATTTGACACCTATTGATCGAGAATCAATGCTCATCCGGGTAAACACTCATTTGGAGAAGTTGTTGGCGAAGGCAAACAAAGACAAAGACATGCTTCGTCATATGAAAACTCACTATTGGGCTCGCATGCATGTTTGCAAAGCGAAAATGAAGATCCTAAAGAGGAGTTTGAGCAAAGCGCTAAAGCGACGGAAAAAGCCCGATCCACTCCAAATTTTGGCCAAGGCTTCATTGGCGGGGCACAACACATGATAGAGGGTCTTCACTCCGAATTTGAGCAAATTCGGAGAAAATTTTATCATTTTGAAATTTTTGGCTTGCAAAACAGGTTTTTTAGCAGCACCCGACCCATAAGATGGGAAGGTCCAAATCACAAATGGCTTGTAGTTTTAGATTTTTCATAATTAATTATACATGCTCAGCCATTGCAAAAGCATTTCATCAAGTTCTAGGTGACCAAAAGGCTCAAAAACATCATGAAAATCACCTTTCTGCCACTTTTTGCACCAGCAGGAAGTACTTCCGGGAGAATGCACTTTTGGAGGGTCAAATGGACACCAAATTGGAAAATTCCACTTGGGTTAGAAAGTAGAAATCTAGGTCTTTCCAACAAGCCAACCGGAGCTCAATGTGGATTCCAGGAAGTGCCCCAAAAATAGGTGGAAAGGCGCTCGGCGCACAGGTTTTTTGGCACAATTTTCAGCCTCAGCTCAGCAAATGAAGCCAGTTTAACCAGTTTTGACTTGTGATGTGATTTTTCACCCCTCTTGATGTAATTAATGAAAAATTATTTTTATTTGACACTTATTTACCTATTCTAGATGATTCATTCATAAAATAGCAAAAATTTAATGAGTGAATTGGTTTCCTAGCTTATAGAGGCAAGTTGTTTTGATTGCCTAGATTGTAGTGCTTTGTTTAGAATTGGTTGAAACAGCTCCTAGGATGATGAGATCGACCCCTAGAGGCAAGGGAATTTGTTGGCTTGCCTATATTATGTATTTTCTTAGTCATTTTCAGGGTTGGACTCTTGGGAATAGCTTGACACTCTATTGTACATATTTTATCTGCATTTTTGGCAAAGGAAAGACTAGGGTTTTGCAGCACTATTTGGGATTCGTGTGGCTTTATGTGTTGATGGTGTGTTTCTTTCATCACTTGTAAGTTGTTTATGTGTCCCGCTTTCCTTCTTTAATCTTCTGCAATCTAACAAATGAAGTGTTAAGGTAGAATCCATAAATTTGCTATGCTCTTCCTTTAAATTTGTTTAATTTTCCATGTTTTCATCTGTTTAGGGAGAATCCTTGAAAGTTTCTTGCTCTCCTTAACCTCTCACCAGTCAGAATCTATCCATTCAATCACTTTAAAGGCATCAAAACAATTGCCTATCTTGCCCCAAGTAGACCTCTGCAAAAGTTGTGCCTCATCCCCGCACCCAAAATTGTCTTTCCCTTGAATTCAACAAAACCTCAAAAAATCAATCTCAAAGTCCTTGTCTTCATACCTAGCCTAAAATTAGTCATCATTAGTCAATCTCGAGCCTCATTGATTACCTTTTGCCAAATTGACTCAGAGAGAGCCTCTCCTGTCCTCGTAGGGCTGTACGAGGCTGAGTGTGGTTTGATGTAGCCTTGAGTTTTACCTTATTTCAGCCTAAGGAGATTCAAGCGTTAACAAGCGGCAACCTACTGGGAGAAATCTCAATGGTTTGCTTTCTGATGAGTTTGTTTCATGAGTCTTAGACGGAGTCTGAAGTCACGCCAGGTAGCTTTCGAAACGCTCTTGCTATGCATAAGCGGAAGTAGATAAATGTTGCTTCAGTCGATCTCCGGTTAGCTTGTGAATACTTGATTTGCAAATCACCCCAGTACTTTTGTTCATTCTAGACCTTTGGATGATTGAGTCTAGAAATCGATTGGCTAAATTATTTCATTTCTTTTGATCTTCTGACAAACACACGGGCTTCAAAAAGACATACAAGAGCTAATCCAGATCCGAATCCACCTCCTATTTACGAAAATCCAAACTTGATTCGAAAAATCCTCCGTCAAGAAAGCTCGGCGACTCCCATGGTTAAATCTCATTCATGTTCTGCAATTTTTGAATATCTTGAAGAACTTGCTTTTGACAAAAATTTTGAATTGTCATTGTTTAAAACCAAGTCTGAAAACGCTCTTGATTCTATAGTTCCAAATCCTGATTTTGCTGCAGCTCTTGAATTTGAAAACCACAATAAATTAATTGACAATTTTATCTTGAGGCACCTTCAGATCGAAATCCAAGTTGCAAATCTTGCTGATTTCTTAGAAGCCGTATCTGCAAATATTGGATCTACTGTCACGGAATCCACCTCTATAATTCCTACTAAACCGCCTTTCATTCCCACCATCCCTGTGCAACCCATAATTACTTATTCAGAATCTGCAGCCAATTCCCCTCCTTCATCCCACATTTCTTCTCGTCCACATACAACTCCGCATACTCCTTATACGGCAACTACACCCACTCCACCAACAACCCCTAGGCTAAATCCACCTAGAGCAATGGCTGCTCATTTCGCACCTCTTGCTTTACCTCAGCAATTGCATGATATGCCTGTGGATTATCAGAGTAAGATTCCTATATTTGATGCCACTCCTCAAAGTGTGTCCGCTCAGAAGCACATAGACAAAATGGCAAACTTTTGTGATTTATATGAAATTGATGACGAGGATGTAACTATGCGATTGTTTGTGCAAACATTCGGAGGAGAGGTAAGAAAATGGTTCAGAGGCTTGGGAGCTAGAAGTGTACCTACATTGGCTGAACTTCATAAATAGTTTTTAGATCGTTGGGAACTCAGAAAAGATCCACTTCAGATCAATGCCGAATACAACAATATCAAGCGCAATCATGGTGAGTCTGTCCAAGACTACATTATCATATTTAATACAGTTTATAATGCTATTCCGGATGATTTAAGACCATCTAGAAAATCAGCTCTTCTTAAATTCCCGGATGGTTTTGACCCGGAGATGGCTTATTCATTACGGGACAGAGATCCACCTACTTTAGAAGATATGAAAAATATCGCCGTTAGTGTTGAGGCAAATCTGAATGATAAGAGAGCACGGTCGAAAACAGAGAAAAGAGTGACTATAAAGGAAGAATCTACATCAAAACCGCCTTGGCTTCGTGAGATGGAAAAAATGTTCAAAAGAATGAACCTTGACAAATCAGAACCGCAGATTCGTAATCCAAATTACCGTGGCCAGCAACAACCTCAGTTCAGAATTAAGCAGCGTGAACAAAGAGCACAAGAGCCGGCAGCCCAACAGCAGATTAAGACTCCTCTTTTGCAGAATTTTGTGAGTCAAGATTCAGATGACGATGCTGATGTAGTAGGGGACCAAAATCACTTCTTTACACCTGATGATTTGCCCATTTACCTTACTGAAGAAGAAGAGTATGGAGAAAGTTCAGGCGCCCAGCAAGATGAAGATTTTATCTTAGCAAATGATGCAGATTTAGATGATTACCAAAGAGGATATTTGAATGCCTTGTCCACTCAACAGAAGCAGTATTCATTGAGAAACCGAGATGTGCCCATCAATCCAATTCAGAAAAGAAAAGAAGTTACAGCACCAAAGACGGATTCAATTGATCCCACGGAAGAAAGGAAAGGAGACAATTGATCCCACAACTAGCAAGATATCATTAGTAGAAAGGACAAATCAAGCAAGTATAATCAAGGATAAGAAAGAAGTTTCGGTCAAAGAAGTCGAAAAGTTTTTATAATTTAGTTTGGAAAATGAAATTTCCAAATTAAAAGTATCTATTCCTTTGATTGAAATCATGAAAAACAACAGCTACCGAGGTCAAGTCTCCAAAATTCTGAATTTTGATCCCATGTTTGACACAGTGAACGTTGAAGATGATCAGCCAGAATTGATATTTGGTCCAGCATTGGATGGTGAGTCCCCTGATAGTTATGTTCCTCCCTTTTATATCAGTTTGAGATTGCATGAATATGTTTTGCACAATGTTATGTTCGATTCGGGTGCTTCGCACAATTTGATGCCAAAGGCGATCATGGAGAAGCTGGGGTTAGACATTACAAGGAGATATCATGATTTGTATTCATTTGATTGCAGCTGTGTGAGATGTATCGGGCTCATCAAAGATTTGTTTGTTAGCTTAGACCAAATTCCAGCGAAGAATGTCTTGATGGATGTGGTTGTGGCAGACATTCCTCCACATTTTGGTATGCTATTTTCAAGATCTTGGGGGGCTAAGTTGAAAGGTACACTACAGTTAGATTTTTCTTATGCTACAATTCCAGTCTTCGGTCAAATGAGAAAGCTATATCGAGAGAAAAAGATGAAATACATGATAACCAACAAAGAGAAGCCAATCAATCATCCTGTAAATTATGTACATACAGATTTGGAATCGTTTGTTTTATTTGTTGATAGTTTTAATGATCTAGATAGTCAGTTAGTTCAGGCGGACGATATACCAGAGATCACTGAGAATTTTAGAGAGGTTCTGCATAAAGAAAGAAGAGAAAAGCAAACTATCCTGGAGCAATCAGCTAAAGAAAATGGGCAGCAAACAGAAAAATCAAAGTCAGTACAATTTCAGCACTTGGAGGCAGATGAAGATGGTCTTTGGACCATGGATTTTGATGGCGCAATAGGTAGTGATGGTGCTGGTATTGGTGTGTGGATTCAAAGTCCCCTTTCCGCTCAAGACAAAGTTCCAAGCAAGGTGAGAGTGTGTTCCTATAAACTAGCATTTGACTGTGCTAATAATGAAGCGGAATATGAGGCTCTCATTGTTGGCCTTAAGATTCTTAGAAAGATGAAAGCGAAGAAGATTGTAGTCTATGGTGATTCCGAGTTGGTGATAAAGCAAGTTAAGGGTGAGTTTCAGGCCAAGCATCCTCGCATGAGGGCATATCGAAATGCAGTCTTAGATATTTTGAAGTTATTTTCTGATCATACCTTAACATGTGTGCCTCGCATACAAAATAATGTTGCTGATGGACTTGCTAAGACAGCAAGCAATTTAAAAATTCCGATGAATTCTAGTAACAATTTTTAGATTCATGTGAAACACCATCCCAACGTTCCAGACAATCAGCGATGTTGGCAAGTCTTTCAAGATGATGAAGAGATTAATCAGTTTCTGCAAAATAAGGGTAAGTTCAAAGATACCTCCATAGATACTGAACATGATGATGGTAGTGATAATATACAATTAAATCAAATGGAAGTGTTGCAACTTAAAGATAACATTATTCCTAAGGGATTGATTCCTTTAGAGCAAGACGATGTGGCCCGCAAACCGACATTGAGACCAACTGAAAAAGGTGTTGAAGAGGTAAACATTGGGACAGCTGAGAATCCCAAGATGGTAAAGCTATCAAGGTCATTGTCACCAAAGGTAAAAGCAGAATATGTGAAATTGTTGTCTTTATTTTTTGATGTTTTTGCATGGGATTACTCGGATTTAAAAACATATGACACAAATATCTTTCAGCATACTATTCCCATTAAGTCAAATCAAAAGCCTTTTCGTCAAAAGCTGAGGAGAATCAATCCGAAGCTGCTACCATCAATTGAAAAAGAGGTAAACAGATTGTATAAGTCAGGAATTATTGTGCCTATATGATTTTCAGATTGGATATCAAACTCGGTGCCCATAAGAAAGAAAACAGGTGAGATCTGTTTATGTATTGACTTCAGAAATTTGAATAAGGTGTCCTTAAAAGACAATTATCCGCTGCCCAAAATGGACCATATATTGCAGCGAGTAGTTGAGCATCAAGGATGTCACTACTCGACGGTTATTCAGGATACAATCAAATTCTAGTGCATGAAGATGACCGTGACAAGACAGCATTCACCACTCCATGGGGAACGTTTCATTATGCAAAGATGCCGTTTGGTTTGAAAAATGCAGGAGCCACCTTTCAGCATGCAATGGACATGGCTTTCACCAATGAGAAAGATGTATTTTTAGTTGTTTATCTTGATGACTTAACTATGTTTTCAAATTTTGATGAAGAACATTTGTATCATTTGAAAATTGTCTTTCAAAAGTGCAGAAAATATGGCATTTCGCTGAATCCGAAAAAGAGTCTTTTTGCCATGGATGAGGGCAAACTTCTTGGCCACATCATATCTAAAGATGGCATCCGTGTTGACCCTGCACATGTTGAAACCATTCAGCAAATTGAACAGCCTCGGAACAAGAAATACAGTCCTTTAATGGTAAACTGAATTTTCTGCATCACTTCATTCCAAATCTAGCGGAGCATCTTAAAGAAATCACGAGCATGCTGAAAAACGACAGTCAGGTAAAGTGGACCGAAGAGGCAGTAAAGTCATTCAATTTAGTGAAGTTATCTCTTTCTTCAGCTCCTATTTTGATCAGCCCAGACTACACGCAGGATTTTATTTTATTCTCATTTGCTTCTGAGCACACTTTGACAGCTGTATTAATGCAGAAGAGTGATGGAGTTGAGAAGCCCGTTTCCTTTTTCAGTCAGATTATAAGAGATGGAGCATTGAAATATAACATCATTGAGAAGCAAGCACTCGCGCTTGTAAAGGCCTTGAGAGATTTCCATGTGTATATATTGCATTCCCATATTCTAGCTTATGTTCCTAATGCAGGAGTTAAAGATATTTTAGTACAAGCAGATCCAAAAGGCAGGCGGGGTAAGTGGATTGCTGCGTTGTTAGAATATGATGTAGAGATTAAACCAACCAAGCTGATCAAAGATCAAGGACTTGCCAAGTTAATGGCTGAAACGAATTTGCAAGTTCTAGACATAAATTTGATTGCTGCCATGTCTGATGAAGATGAGGAGAATTCATCCGTTCAGGTATCCGAAATGTTTCTTTCCTCTCCTTGGTACGTTGACATTTTATATGTGCTTCAGCATTTGTCTTCACCTCCCGGAATGCCTAGAAACAAAATTAGAACATTGAAATTGAAAGCTGAAAAATTCTGCATACTAGATTCAGCATTGTTTTGGAAAGACCCTGGTGGAATGTTATTGAATTTTTTGGTAGAGGAAGAAGCCAAAAGAGTTGTAGAATACTTTCATAGAGGGGACTATGGAGGTCATCTATTTTGGAAAACTACAACAAACAAGATTCTAAGGGCAGGATATTATTGGCCTTCATTATTTTCAGATGTATATAAGGCTGTTAAAAATTGTCACGAATGCCAAATTTTTGAAGGGAAGCAGAAACTACAGCCTTTTCCTCTCAAACCAATTGAAGTTAGTGCACCTTTTCAGCAGTGGGGATTGGACTTCATCGGGGAAATTCATCCGGCATCATCAGGACAGCATCGATGGATATTGACAGCCATAGACTACTTCACAAAATGGATTGAAGCGATTCCTACTCGACAAGCTACAGTTGCAGTAATTATTTATTTTCTTGAAACCAACATTTTGTCATGTTTTGGATGTCCAAGTAAGTTAATCACAGATAATGCAGCAGCATTTAAGTCAAAAAGGATGGTTGAGTTTTTCTATAAGTACAATATTAGCTTGGGACATTCAACCGCATACCATCCTCAAGGAAACGGATTGGCGGAGTCATCTAATAAATCTTTGGTTAATATCATTAAGAAATTGTTGGAAATCAATAAAAAGGGTTGGCACAAGAAGTTGGTAAATGCACTATGGGCTGATAGGGTGAGTCAGAAAAAGTCTATTGGCATGTCTCCTTTCGAGTTGGTGTACAAAACAGACACAGTTTTTCCTACGTCGCTCGCTGTCCCGGTAGTCAAATTGCTTCAAGAAGTTGGTAGTGAGGAAGATCCTATGAAGAGAAGGATTAATCAGATGATTCATTTACAGCAGACACGGGAGGAGGTATTTTAAAACACTTGCAAGTTGCAGGAGCGCATCAAAAATATTTATGGCTGGAAAGCAAAAGCGGACACATTTCAGCTAGATGAGGTAGTTTTGAGGTGGGATGCTCAACATGAAGACAAGGGAAAGCATGGCAAATTTGAAAATTTATGGAAGGGTCCTTACAAGATTGCAGCATATCGTGGCCAAAACGCTTTCCTTCTCAAAGAAATGAATGGAGATGAATGTCCTGGAGGGCCGATGAATGGTCAGCTGTTAAAGAGATACTACTTTTGAGTATTTTCTACTCATTTCATCATTGTACATATCATTTTACTTTTGTTCTATTGCACGTGTAAACTAACTTATCATCTTCAGTCTGGGGCCCGAGGTGAAGGCTATAATTCTGAAAATGAAGGTTAGTTAGTTTAAGTTTGTCAAGTCAGTTGTCTCAATCTTTTAGTTTCGAGTCTAGTTTGGTCAAAGCGGTTTTTTGTTTTTTAGTCAAATTCTCAAGATTTTGCGTTAGAATAATGACTCCATCACCCAATGGATGAAGGCACTGTCTAGATCTGATAGAGATCTGCGGTTCTTGGCATCTCCAAGGAGCTACCATCCCCATTGGAGCCAATGTTAGATTCAGTCTAGTTATCCCTCCGTCAGAGATCAAAGCTCTTTCCGCATTTCATGTTTAGGTGTCCCATCAGTTTTGATCAGTTGCATTTCGTTAGGCATGCCATAACTCTGACAGAATGGTTTGTGTCACTCATTCCCCTCGTGCATGGCACTGCTAGTTCAGGTCTAGTCATAAAGCTTCAAAGGTCATTTACAATCATGTTTTAAATTTTTAGGTCTTGGGTCTAGGGTTGAGTCAATTTTGTTTTGAAAAGTCTTAGAAGACCAACAGGCCAGAGGGATATCTTTGATAGATAGTCACTTCAATAATTTTCATCATTGTACAGATAAAGTATGACTTCTCTTCAAAACTCTGTTTTGAAGATAAGTCGTCATCTCATTTTTGTAAAAAAAAATCAAAAACTTCAATCCTTGAAACGTCCAAGCATAGCCTTGGTCTCCTTTGCCAGAGCATATCACAGCTATCCCTGCAAAAAATTATCAAAGAAAATCATTATTTCAACCAAAGTTAAGAAGGAAACCAAAAAGGTCAAAGTCTATTAATTCCAAAAAGTGTCAACGACAAAACATAAGAAAATGGGTTATGGACCAAGCAAAAATCAAAAGGGAGTCTATATGAAGATATTTCACATCATTTGCAACCCATTCCACATTCCAAAAGTGAAGAGCATCGTTCCAAAGTGATCTTGTGAATTTGTATGCAAATTGGAGCATTTCCAGGGCACGTGGCGCATCAGGTTGGGCGCGTGGCGCATCAGGCGACAAAGCGCAGTGGAGAACTGCACGCGCGCGGCGCGTTGGGTGAGGCGCGCGGCGCACTGGGGTTTAAGCCCAAACTTGGTCCGGAAAAACACCAAAACGCCTCCTCTCAAGCACAAATTCATAGGTAGGCTTATATCCATGGCTTATTCTTGGTTTTGAACGGTTAATGTAAAGGATTATGATATGTTTGCCCTAGAAAACCACGTGGACAACCCTCCTTTGTCCATTAAATTGCTGAAGGGTTTCAAAAACTAAATGTTACCAAGGTTATCATTTTTTCCTACTTCCTTTTGTTTCCCATCCCCTATATTCACCATTATTTTCCCCAATAATTCCCTTATAAACCCTACACTATCCTCCCTCAAATCCTAATCCCTCACTTCTATTACAAACACATGATCCCTACCTCATCCCAAAACCCTAAAAATCCAAGATTTCCATGTCCCTTCCCTTCTCTAAATTCCTTGTTTTGTTTCCATGTTGCCCATTTCCCTAATGTTTTCTGTTTCCTAATAATTCCCTTGTACATTTGTGTCCCCTTGGTCACAACATTTTTGAGAAAAAGAAACAGTCTACAGTCAATTTTGCACACAGTTGTATATCAGCATATATATATTCCAGCTATCTTGTTTCTAAAGAACATGTCAGAGACCGAGTCAGTATATAAGTAGGAGTATGATAGTGATTCTACACCAGAGGTAAATGTGCCAAATGTGCCACGGAGGTATCACAAAAGTGGCAAAAGTGGTCAGCATGTTAGGGAGGAGCCTACTTCTTTGGCTCAATTGCAAGCTTGCCCACTTGCAATGGATTGTTTTCAGTGCCAATCATGTTTCCAATACTATGAGATGATCTCACAAACTCAACATCATCGGGAACTAGTTTGTTTATTTGTTCTAAATTTACAGGATGGTCATGTAAACCTTGCCGGAGTAAATTTCACCTTGTCACCCGAGACTATTGCTCAGGCCACCGGGATACCAAATGTAGGGGAGGAATGGAGCAAACGCCAGCTGCTAGATAGATTTTACTATGAGCCATATATCAAGCCCAGGTATATGAGACACTTGAGAGCAGCTTTTCCTTTCAGATTCCTGAAACATGAGTTTGCACCATTGATGAAACTCATCATTCGGTATTTCAGTTGCGAGGGCAGATTCTCGCATCTCTATGCGTACCATGTCTGTTTGTTGATGCATTTCACAAGGGTACGTATGACGAATATTCTGTTTTTCATGTGTCGCAAGATAGAGATAATGGTGCCTTTAGTACAAAGGAAGAGCCCAACACATCACCATAGGAGCATATATCACTATGCATTGATCAAAATCATAGTGATGCATCAGTTGGCACAGCAGGGTATTACTTGGGAGGATTTCATCTCTCGTGATTACTTTTCCGCGCTACAACCTCCTCCAAAGATAGTTCATGATGAGGGTCCTTCAGGAGGTCAGGACATGGGTATCATTGATGTTGATGCTAGCTCTCCTAACTCGGAGCTAAAGGAGATCATCCGAGAGAAAAGGGCCGAGAATGAGTCGATGCAAAAGAAATTGCAGATGGCTAAGTGGGTGATCAACTACTTGGAGCAGCGCAACAAACAACTGGAAGATGAGCATACACTTTATGAGCTGTGGATGATACGAGAAGACCGAGAATTGGCCCGAAGGAGACCCGATGATTTGACACCTATTGATCGAGAATCAATGCTCATCTGAGTAAGCACTCATTTGGAGAAGTTGTTGGCGAAGGCAAACAGAGACAAAGACATGCTTCGTCATATGAAAACTCACTATTGGGCTCGCATGCATGTTTGCAAAGCGAAAATGAAGATCCTAAAGAGGCGTTTGAGCAAAGCGCTAAAGCGATGGAAAAAGCCCGATCCACTCCAAATTTTGGCCGAGGCTTCATTGGCGGGGCACTACACATGATAGAGGGTCTTCACTCTGAATTTGAGCAAATTCAGAGAAAAGTTTGTCATTTTGGAATTTTTGGCTTGCAAAACAGGTTTTTTGGCTCAACGCGTAACGCGCAGCGGGCGACCCATAAGATGGGGAGGTCCAAATCACAAATGGCTTGTATTTTTGGATTTTTCATGATGAATTATACATGATCAGCCATTTCCAAAGCATTTCATCAAGTTCTGGGTGACCAAAAGGCTCAAAAACATCATGCAAATCACCTTTTTGCCACTTTTTGCACCAATAGGAAGTAATTCCGGGAGAATGCACGTTTGGAGAGTCAAATGGACACCAAATTGGAAAATCCCACTTGGGTTAGAAAGTAGACATCCAGGGCTTTCCAACAAGCCAACCTAAGCTTAATTTGGATGCCGAGAAGTGCCCCAAAAACAGCTGGAAAGGTGCACAACGCACGGGGCTCAGGCGCGCAGCGCACAGGGCTCAGACACACGGCGCATAGGGTTTTTTGGCACAATTTTCAGCCTCAGCTCAGCAAATGAAGTCAGTTTGACCAGTTTTGACTTGTGATGTGATTTTTCACCCCTCTTGATGTAATTAATGAAAAATTATGCTGATTTGAGACTTATTTACCTATTCTAGATGATTCATTCATAAAATAGCAAAAATTTAATGAATGAATTGGTTTCCTAGCTTATAGAGGCAAGTTGTTTTGACTGCCTAGATTGTAGTGCTTTGTTTAGAATTGGTTGAAACAACTCCTAGGATGATGAGCTCGACCCCTAGAGGCAATGGAATGTGTTGGCTTGCCTATATTATGTATTTTCTTAGTCATTTTCAGGGTTGGACTCTTGGGAATAGCTTGACACTCTATTGTACATATCTTATCTGCATTTTTGGCAAAGGAAAGACCAGGGTTTTGCAGCACTATTTGGGATTCATGTGGCTTTATGTGTTGATGGTGTGTTTCTTTCAGTACTTGTAAGTTGTTTATGTTTCCCGCTTTCCTTCTTTAATCTTCTGCAATTGAACAAATGAAGTGTTAAGGTAGAATCCATAAATTTGCTATGCTCTGCTTTTAAATTTGTTTAATTTTCCATGTTTTCATCTGTTTAGGGAGAATCCTTGAAAGTTTCTTTCTCTCCTTAACCTCTCACCAGTCAAAATCTATCCATTCAATCACTTTAAAGGCATCAAAACAATTGCCTATCTTGCCCCAAGTAGACCTCTGCAAAAGTTGTGCCTCATCCCCGCACCCAAAATTTCCTTTCCCTTGAATTCAACAAAACCTCAAAAAATCAATCTCAAATTCCTTGTACTTCGTACCTAGCCTAAATTAGTCTTTAATTTAGTCATCTCGAGCCTCATTGATTACCTTTTGCCGAGATTGACTCAGAGAGAGCCCTCTCCTGTCCTCGTAGGGCTAGCTACGAGGCTGAGCATGGTTTGATGTAGCCTTGAGTTTTACCTTATATCAGCCTAAGGTAGATTTGAGCGCTAACATGCACAGCTGAAAAGATTTTGTTATTGGCCAAAAATGAATGAGATAGTTTCTAGATATGTAAGAGGGTGTACTATGTGTGCTAAAAGCAAGCCCATCAATAGAAAACTAGGCTTGTACACTCCATTACCAATTCCTTCTCACCCTTGGGAAAGTGTTTCCATGGATTTTGTTGGAGGACTGCCTAAATCTAGGAAGGGTCATGATTATCTATATGTTTTTATGGATAGGTTCAACAAAATGTGTATTTTGATACATTGTAATAAACAGATTACAACTGAACAAACTGCAAAACTATTCTTTGAACATGTATGGGTTCATTTAGGATTACCCACTTCCATTGTATCTGATCGAGAGACCTAATTTGTGGGGAATTTTTGGTCATGTCTGTGGGAGCTAATGGACACCAAACTGAAGAAAAGCACAACTTTTCATCCACAAACTAATGGCCAGAAAAAAGTAGTTAACAGGACAGTGATCTAGTTACTCAGAGGATATTGTAACAAGCATCCTAAGCTTTGGGATGAACATTTATGTTATGTGCAACATGCTTACAACAAAGAAAAACATTTTTCTAGATAGAGATCTCCTTTTGAGACCTGTTTTGGTTTCACACCAAGGTATCCTTGGGATTTTGTCTTTGGTAAAAACACCACAGTTGAGGGAAATAGTGATGTGGACAGGGCAACTAGGTTCATTGAACAAATCCAAGAGATCCACCAGGTAGTACAGTAACAACTGGAAAATATCCAAGCCAAATACAAGGCAAGGCATGAAAAGCATCGAATGGAGCATAGTTTCCAAGTTGGTGACCAAGTCTGGCTGTATATCAGTAAGGACATGATGTAAGGTGAAGGTAAAAAGCTAAAGCCTATTAGGTATGGACCCTTTAAGATACTTGATAAGATTGGTGAGAATGCTTTTCGCCTTGATCTACCAGCTTACATGCACATCTACTCTGTCATACATGCAGATTGCTTGAGATTGTTTAAATCTTCACTAATTGAGGATCCTGAAGAGCAGAGTCAATTGCCTTCTATTGATGACCTGCTACCTGAATATCTCAATGAATTGCAGGAAGAGACATTTCTAGACAGGAGGGTGAGGACGATGCCAGAGGAGATGATGAGTACCTCAGAATTGGTCTCAAGGGTTCAAAGCCAAGCAGTGCAAAGTGGATAGAGATTGGACAAGTGAGACAATTGTACCCTAACTTAGTCGATGCTTGAAAACCAACTATTGGTGGTCCAAAAGCTTTTCAGTGGGAAGGTCGTGATCCGAATTGGATCCGTGAAAAATTATCAAAGTACCATGACTGTATCAAATCAAGACAAACCTCAGAAATTTATGAACAAAGAGCGATCAGGAGGACCTCTGGACAGTGACATTTTGCAACTAGCAAGGAACGACAAGCACCTCAGTCGAAGCGCGCTGACCGAGGCCCATGGAGACCGCTCAGGAGGCAAAAATGGCAGTTGGGAAGCCCTAATTGGGAAACAAAGGCCATTTCTGATGCAATTAGCGCTAATCACACATCGTTGGGAAAAACCCCTCGAGAAGGAAAGGCCTCGAGCACTCGGTCGCATGGGAAGCCAGGAAATCGTAGGGAAAGCGCTAAGGTGAAAGGTGAGTCCCATGCTCCAAAACCAGCGATATATTAGGGGCCTTGGGTGGTAAGCGAATTTGGATGAAAACAAGCAATTCCATTCAGAGCACGATGCATGTCTGGCGGATGAGAGAGAAAACCACCTCTCATCGCGCATTAATGGTCGAGCAAGTCAACCACGTGAAATGAGCGAACACCGTAGGATTTGGGGGCTCCAGATCTGACAGTGGAGATTGTGCTCGATGGAGATACTAGATTTGAAAAGGGAATTAAGCCGCGGCATGTAAAATTCTGAAGTTTGATTTGACCACTGAGTTGGAAGATGAGTCATTCCACAATGTAACTAAATTACTGAACTATCAAGGAAGAGCTGGAACAGTTCATGAGAGGACAAGTGGCCACTTCCCTGTGGACGATGGCGATGACAGAGAGATAGGGAACTCCAAACAAATAGCAGCAGGCAAACTGAAGGGGCAGAAGAGGAATCAAACAGTCAATGACAGATTGGCTTTAAGCCATGAATAGACAGAGAACATAACACGAAGAGAGAAGAAGAGAATGAAGATAGAGAGAGCGAGAGCGAAGAAAATACAATGAAGCAAGAAACAGAAAACAGAGAGCAGAGCTGACCTAAGGAGGCATCAAGCAGACAGAACCAAGCTTGAGAGGTCTAAGCCATCCCTATGAGGATATCTGTTGGGAATTGATCACCATTCGTCTCATCCCATTAAATACCAGAGAGGTGGAGACTTGGTAAGGAAAGAGTCTGTGCACTCTAGTGGCTTGGAGAATCCAAGAACCACCCTACTAAGCATCCTCTATTTTAGGACTCAAGTTGAGCTCCTCATTGTAAATCTCTACTTTAAAGACATAATAAAAGAAGGCCACCATTGACAGCTAGACTGAAGACATAGCCCTGGAGAATAGGGTGAACTCTTTAAATCTATTGTGTTCTTTCATTTTCTTACTGTGTTTCTCTTACTATTTTCCATTCTTCTAGTGTCTGTGTGTTTTGGAATCTGATCGATCCGTTGCCTAAAATAACATATACACACACCAACACATGAGTTTGTAATGCCTTCATTCATTAATTAATTAACTGAGATCACTCACAAGTGAATTTTCAGATCAGTAGCCAAGTTAAGAATTTAGTTGCCATAGTTGTAAGAATTAGTTAAAAATTATATAGAACCAAAAATGGAGTAACATAAGGAATAAATGGATAATAAGATGAAAAAATTGGAACAAATTATTATAGAAGCCATAAATGGGACGCTCCTTAAAATTGATATTGGGTCTAAAGGAACTCATAAAAATAAAGTTAATATTCAAGTTGAATAATCGTCCAAAAAAAATAAATTTTAAATTAGATTTGACTCTAATTATGGATCCATTCATGATTTCTTTCCTAAAGGAGTGAACCTTCCTTGATGGAAGAGAGGTATTTACCTAGCTGCACCAAATAGAGAAAGATTTTGAATTGCATATTATGGATGACAAGCAAAGGTTCCACATGAAAATGTTGAACTTTAAGATAAAACCATATCAATGGCTAGTTAAAATGAAGCCCCATTGTTGTTATTATACTTGTTATACTTTGGGTTTATTTATATGAGACTTAGAAGAACAATATGGAAAATATTTAGAACAAGATTGTTTCAATCAATTGACAAGAACCAAGCAATTTGATTATATTGAAGATTATAATTGGAATCTTATATTGGTGGATTAAAAGAGGACATTAAACATTATATTTTCCTAAAACAACTAGCAAATGTTATGGAAGATATGCAATTTTCTCATCATATTCAAACAAAGAATAAACTACACACAAGTCTATCATGGTAGCATAAATAGGAAGAAAATATTGTTTTAGGTTTAATGAGGAAACCCGGCCTCAACGTACTAGTATATAATAGAAAAAAAATGGAAGGAAGAAGAGATAAAGGACTATGCTTTAGTTGTAACAACAAAGGGCCAAAAGGGCATAAATTTCAAGAAACAAAATAATTCACCTTAGAAAATAATAATGAATAGAAAATAGAGGAATATACACAAAGAAGAGAGAAATAACTTATCAACTTAAAAATGCACGAAATGTAGCCTTAGAAATTGTGCATAACATTGATTTAGACAGGTTTGAAATATCTATTCATGCATTGACATATTTTTCATAACCTTATACCCTTAAAATTATTGGTTACATTAATAAGCAAAGGGATATGGTGATTATTGACTTGGGTGATACCCATAACTTCATTGATAAAAAGATTGTAAGAGAGCCTCAATTATTTTGTATATCTAGTGACATATTTTCTAGTTTTTGTAGCGAATGGAAGGGGTATTGATTGTATGGGAAAATCCCACAACATTAAAATGAGTATGGGAGAATATAATTCAAACATATCAATGTATTCCATTCTAGTTGGAGGTGTAGATGTAGTTCTAGGGATTCAATGGTTGAGAACATTCAATGAAGAAAGTTTTAACAAAGTGTGATATATCACATGTAAAGAAAATTTGAGTGTGAAGTGATGTGTCATACAAATAGAATTTTTGGAGCAAGGTGAGATGTTGTGACCCAAAATGGATGAGATGTGATACATGTTGTTATCTCAAAATCAGACCCTAGAAGACTGCAGACCAGGAAGACCTCAAGTAACTATTTCAAACCTACTTTAGGCTGAGGCTTAGCCTCCTCAACCTGAGAGGGCTCTCTCTAAATGGATTAATGATTTAGATTAAAGATAAGATGGCTAACTCTTATAGAACAACTCTGAAAGATATGAATGGTGGAAACACATTTAACAGCTATCCATTGGGCTTATGGAGTCAACAACACCTCAATATAACAATGAACTCAACCTTACATGGAAGTCAGGGCATTCAACATTTAAACATTCAGAACATAAACTCATATAGGACCACACAGTTTATAAATGTATACAGGAAGTCAGAGCACATTCAGTGAATTCTGAGTGATTATACATCCATAACACTGCAACAATTAAGAAAAGGACAAACACATATATTCTGAACATAACAAATCCCTCATGAATCCTGAGAAGTAAAGCCAAACATGTATTACTGAAACTGAGTCTTACATAAGCCAAATACAAGCCTTTTCCATAAAATTTCCAACCCTGAGTACATTGATGCTTCAACTATATATAGAGCTCTTTACATAAATTGGATTCCTCCTCAAGCATGAGGGAAATTCGAATTCATCCTACTATGACACCTAATGATACTTAAAACTAACTATTAAATGCAAATGACACCTAACTAGGAGTCTTAGAGACCTAATACAACTAGGAGTGTAACTCCTTATTATGATTACAACAACCTTATCTAAATATTTAAAGCATTCTTTGACACCTAACACTCCATGAAGTCGAATTTGATGAAGCCTCCCACGTGGTCATCTGACTGCTGAAGACAACCCCTAGAAATTAGGGAACATGTTTCCATGTTTTTAGGTTTAGGATCCCTGAAAATGGCACGTGGGACAGAGCCTTTATCTCCTCATCCATGACACCCTTTTCGAAACTGAAGGAGGTTTTTGTATTTCAGGATGTCTAGAACAAAAACCTCTCTTGGTTTTTTGAAATACTTCTCCAGCTGTCCAGAATCGATCTTTGATGTTCCTAGAAACTAGGAGACTGTCCCTTGCTCTGTTCTGGCTGAAAAATGTGTCTTGGGACAAAGCTCATAACTTCTGATAAAAAATGTATTTAGACAAACTGAAGGAGGTTTTTGTGAACCAATCCGTGCTGAACAAAAACCTCTCTTTGTTTTTTTAAACACCATCCCTACCTCCCAGAATCGGCCTTTGAAAAACAGGTGTAAAACAGAGACAGATGCCTGTGAAAAACTTGCACCTACAGCAGTTTCGTAGCGCAAGTTTAATCATTCATTTCTCCCAGCTCAGGACGTATTTGAGGAAAATGAAGGAGGTTTTTGTAATTCAGTATATTAGGGATGAAAACCTCTTTCACTTTTCAGGGAGGCGTTTTCCACTGCTCAGAAACTCTTATAGAAGTTGACTGGTAGAAACTAGGAGAGAAAGTTCCTCCTTTTTTGCTTTTGGTATTCACAAGGATATTCGAAAGCAATTATGCCTACTGTCCTTCTTTGATTACACAAAAATGTTTTGAAATATTTTTCTTTTCATGTGTATACCTTGCCCATGTACCTGTATGAAGACAAAACCTTCTTCAACGCTGCTTGAAGTATGATGAAAAATGCTTGCTGTGATCACTTTTATAACAAATGGCTTATGGTTCATATATGTTTTTCCTTTGACCTTTCTGCCCTTGCTAGATGTTTGTGTTGTGTGAATGATCCTTTATTCAGAAACTCCCTTTCAAAAAGGTTTCCCTTTTTGTTCCTCAAAACTGGTCAACTATATCAAAATATGCACCTACAGCAGTTTCGTAGCGCGCTACGAAACTGCTGTGTAATTTCAAAAACACAGTTTTATGCCAAAATTTGACTTCTTCGAGTTTTCTTTCCTTTGAAATGAATTTTCCATATGCCATGAGGCTGTTCAAAAGTGAATAAACTGACACCATTCTTCAAAGTATACTTCAAGAGGTAATTCATCAAAACTTTGGACTCAGCCTTACTTGCTTATGTGATATCTTTCAACTACAGATGTTCTTCATGCTGGTTTGGTTATTCTTCTTTGGACTACTTCCCCTGTAGATGATTCACTTCTACCTTCTTTGACCTGACCTTTCCCTTTCGAAACTTGCAACCTGATAAGATGTTTCTAAGATTTGGCACTTGTTTAAATAAAGGCAGCATAAATTACTGCTCATGTGAACACATGGCTATGAGACCAATGATGAATGAGAATGTCCAATGATGAATGATAACGCCTATTTAACTCAAGACTCCTAAGACTCAAACTCTAAGGTAAACAAACATCAAACTTAGACTAGCACTGAATTTTACCATAAACTAATGTGAGACATTTTGGTATTAGAATTCTTAAGTGATAACAAGCTCAATGTGGAAAAATGCCATTTTACAAAGATCTATGGCTCCTGATACCTGCACCAATGTGTTTAGAATGTCTGAATTAGCCAAGAACACCTCTTACTGAGCTCCATTTGGTCGAAAATTGCCTTCTCTATGACTCATACCGTCTTTTCCTACAATTTCTCCTCTAATTCTGGAATATCTCCAGTTAGCTCCGTTAAATCTGGAGGTAGGCCCAAATTTGGGGGCACCATCAAAGCCTTTGCTAGAATAATATTGGATTTAATTAAGGTTAAATTGTATTTAATTAATTCTTAATCCCAGATTAACGCTACCATAAATCTGTGATTAGCGCGAAGTTTGCGGAGTTAATTAACCACAACCGTTGGAGTTATTGCAGTCACATGTGGTGGATATCACATGGTTTTGGAGGTGACTGTTATCCTAACCGCTGGGGATAATGCTAACTGTTTTAAGTTAACACATCGTGTTCACATGCAAAAACACTAACCGACATGGAGTTTGTGAACTATCCATCGGATAAACCGTTTGATGTAACCCCTGTTGCGTTCACCTGTCGAAACATTGACCATTGCAGGTTTGGTGGGTTGGAGCCATCGGTTTATATAACTGTTGTGGTTTGTATGTTTACGTTCACATGGGGGAGGGCTAGCCTGCGGGCTAGCCCTCCCCTAACTGCCAACCCATAATTGTTGAACTTCAAATGTAAATGGAGATGATACATGGTAAGAACCACCTGGTAGAGCAGCTGGTAAAGCCGTGCAGACAGTGTGCCTAAGGTCGCAGCTTCGAACTGACCTACAACTAAAATTTTGTTCCAATGTATGGACTGTCAAGACCTTTGGGAGGTGCCGCGTGGTAGCCTCTGGGCTTGTCACGTGGCATTCTTCCATTGGTCCAAAATAAACCAATAATAATGCACCAACTCATCATCTGTAAAACCCAATCAAACGATGACAGTCCATCTATAATTTGTTGTTGACTAACTTTGACCATGCCTAGTGACCTACCACATTAGTCGTACAGACTTTTGTCTATGCAATGACTGGGCATTTTTTTTCCAAATTTCACATCTTTAATAAAGTGATCAGAACACAATAACTTTCTCATACGAACTCAGTTTTCGACGAAACGAGTTGCATTAGGATTTCTTTTCTGAGATGGACGCGGTAGTTCAGGTTTCAAGCCATTCTAAGAACTTTTATTTTTGAGCTAAATACTAAGCACCTGATCAATCACAAAACTTATTGTCCATCTCGATAATAAGTGCCTAGTGATCTGCCAACCCATTATCCAATGTTGCTTAGATCCGAGGAATGATCTTCCCAACATCCCAAATTGTCTGCGCCTCCTAAGCACTGTATATCTGAGGCCTACCACCCTAATTCTATGTAAAATCCTTCTTTAGATGCTCCTTACCACATGTACAAAACTGAAGATTTCTCCTACCATCACCTTTATTCTTTTGTTCTTCAGGATGAGGTCCATTAAACTTCTTGTAAGGTGCAACATTTTATTTCTCACTTGCATCCTAGGTTCTTTTTATTTTCAGTTTTCATTTACCTTTAGCTTTGTCTTTCCCTTTCCAACTTTGTTGAGACTCTGTCTTATGCTTTGATTACTCATAACAATGCTTTAACTTTCCAATGACTTCTTCAAGTGACTGAGGTTCATTATACTAAATCCGGTCTCTAAATGTTAATGGTAATCCACTAAAAAATCTCTAAACTTTGGCTTTCTCATCCTTAAGATATGAGACACACCTCAACAATTCCAGGAACTTAGTCGTATACTCCTCATTTGTCATCGATCCCATCTTTAGCTCATAGAATTCCTTGGCTTTACTGTCATAGTATCTCTCTGATAAATATTTCTTCCTTAAAAGTCTCTTAAATTCATGCCAACTCAACTGTTATGTCCTAATATCTCTAACTCGCTTCACATCTTCCCACCGGATGTATGCTTTCCCTTTGAGGTTGAAGATAGCTATTATGGCCTTCATATTATTTATGTAATCATGCAACTCAAAGAACTTATTCATCCCAAGTAACCATGCCTTTGCGTCTTTTGGCTTCTTCAAATCTCCATCAAAGGTAGGTGGCTTGGATTTCTTGAACTCATCTTTTAAATATCCCCTGTCACTCCTCTTGTAAGGATGATAACGATGATAACCATGGTACCTGTTAGAACCAAAACTATTAGGTGTATCCAGAAACATGCCATCCCTGATCGTGTCATCCCTGTCCAACTTATTCCCACCATGAGACCTGCAACCATATTATCCATTAGTTGTGTCCTCATGTCCATGAATAATCCTAAGTGGTCCATGTCTATGCAAGTCTAACAAAACTTGAAGGATAATTGCATTGACCTCTACTTGTTTCTCCTTCTCCTGAATGATTCTATCATCATCTGCTTTACAACTTCTTATTTTTTCCTTCAAACTTATCAATGTGTCTGCTATGTTAGGCGAGTACCCATCACCATGTTTCTCGTCCAATCTATAGGGAGAATCTCGGGAACTGTAGTCTACCATCTTACTAGTCATCTTTGATCTTCTTCCTACAAGTATACCATGTTAGCTAAACCAAAATATAAACATAACCAACATACCTCAGTATAGTTCAGGGGAGGATATCTCATCTGCATGATCAACTAGATTAGCACAATACATGTATAATCATAATCATAAAAATATATATACATCATCTCAATCATCATCTAGTCAACATGCATGACAATACCATTTGCATACCATGACCTCACGCATGAAATCCATGCCCATTACAATGTATGCATAACAACATATAGACACCAACATGGATAACAAATGAATATACAACCGACATGCATTCTTAACCAACACAACCCAACAACAACTTCATCAGCTTCTATATGACAACGCAACTGCAACAATGAACATCATCGTACATACACATCAAGCACATATACAATCTACATGCATGCATGACAACCACATTCCGCCCATACAGTCCAAGGGGTGAACCATGCTCTGATACCACTCTGTAACACCCTCCTCCCACACTAACCCAAGATAATTGGTCTGTCAGGGTAAATATGTGATGAAGAGTTACTATGATGTGATTCAACTCCCCAAGTATAGTTAAGGAAGTGGAATCAACAAAACAAAACCAAACTGACCTTCCTCAAGAGCTACAGAACCCTCAAAGGCTAACCAACCACTCCAGGTGCCCAACCCATGAGTTAACTTGCTTTTTAACTGAACTAGAACCCAAATCGCTCCAATGGTAAGCCCTCCATGTGAATGAAACCCTCCAGCCACTCCCACAAAAATGCCTCAATGCGACTGCAGTATTTTTCAAGAATTTCTGTGCCAGCGACCCAGAAATCTGAGCCACCTTTTTAGTACTAGGATTCAAGCCTCTTCCTAGAAGTTGATGAAATTCTCAGAAATGATAAATAACAAGAATAAAAGGCCTATAATGAAAAGTTTGAATAAGGACCTGACATGACTCATCCTAACCATGATAGGAATTTTGTCAAGCACATCATGAACATGTAATGTACAAGTCATATAAACACATCTGAACATAATGACCTCATACTTATCTGATGTTTTTCAAGAAGGTTTGATGCCCTCTCACAATAGTTGTATTATCATATATTAGGTCATACATTCATTAACATTTCATTTACCAAACAAAACATGATGAGAGCCATAACTCAAGTCTGTCAAAAAAACATTCTTATAACCAACATAATAACAATGATAAAACAACCTTTAAAATCACATAATGACAAGCACATTTACTCATAAAACTCAGGAGGAAATATTTTATTATTCATATGCAAAATCCAACCAAGTCAAGGACTTTCACGTACCACCCGGCCATAGATTGGGTTGAACCAAATATTTCTTTCAACTAATCACCCCTGTGCCATATTATAAGCATGAATGTGGGACTCACAACAAAACCGACCATGCTTCTCAGGCTTTACCACATATCCCACCAAACCAGTCAAGGATTTCTAGTCTTGAAGAAAGCACCAATACAACAAGGTTTTATGTATATATTGTCAAGGGATTATGAGGCCCAAATGAGAAACATACACTACCAAGCTTTACTACAATCCCACCATACACTGATCCGGGGATCACTAGGCCTATACAAGCATGGATGCCTCATGATCTCTCCACCTAAACCATGAAGAATTTTTCTATCTCCACCTTATAGGATTTACCCTATATCCCGTAATTTAACGGTTAAAGATTCCTACGCCCAGCGAGGGTATACACAACCAGGCTTTACTACAATCCCACCTTTACTGGTCTAGGGATTCCTAGGCCTTGTGATTTTTTGTGAGACCACCCCACTCAGTTTCGAAACCATCCAACAATCCAATTCAACCAAGTAAGAGAAACTTGATCACACCATGACTATTCAGAAATGGAAAGGCAAGATTGAAAAATACTATCACACCTGTAAAAACCCATGCCAATGGTAGGAAAAGAACCACATACACACATTCATGTACCATGCATGCCAAAACTAGAAAGGAAAACATACATGCAACTCGATACCTGAAAGTAATCTCATTGTAGTTGCTCGATCCAACTCTTCCTTACTTGATCTTTGCCTCCCTTTGCTTTATTTTCCTTCTTTTGCCTTCCTTTATCCAATGCTATAATGCTCCAAAAATGCTCTAAGCGTACAAGAGTATGAGAGAGTAGAGATAATAGGGAGAGCTCCAAGTTAAAACTGACAAAAGGTTGTGAACTGACCCTCAAAATCCTTTTTATTAATGAGGCCTTCATTTTCTTCAAACTCCATTATTTTCCCTTCAATTTCCTCCTCACACACAACCTATGACCTTTCACCTTTCTTTTTTCTTAATTTCCATTATTTTTCATATATAATGCCAAATAATGCCTCTTGCTTTTCCAAAGCCCTTATCATTTCCTTTTCAGATTTCCCCTTAGCCATAATAAACCAAATGAACACCCGCTAGGATGTTTTTCCCAACATTCAACTTGGAATACATGTCCCATGACCCTGGTCTTATTTTTCCTTTATTAACTTTATTACATGAACTTTTAATCGGGGCTATTACAAGGGCTTCTTGAACTTCCACGCCTGCCCTATTCTTTGCGGCCAATCTCCTTCAAATCCTTTGTTGTCCATTCCTTACGAGACCGTATCTCCCGTGTTGTCCTTTAAAAAACACTCAACCTTACCCCAACTACCTATTAGGTTGTTCGACCCTCCCGAAATAGGCCTTAAGACTCTCTTATATGATGCTACGGGGGCTCGACCCTCTTCCCAAAAGACACTGAATTTTAAGCCCTATTCTTCAAGAGAAATGCACCAGAAAACATGCACAAAAACTCCTTTAAAATATGTTAGAAAATTGCCCTAGCTCGGTATGATCCAAACATAGAAAGAGACCCAAACAATTTGTCCTTCTTCTCTTGGAAAGGATCCTATAGAGACTACTACTACTTTAGATCAGATTTCCTTCTTTTTTTGATGTCTTTGCACTTGTGATTTCATGGGATGAGGTATCATCTTGTCTCTTTTTATATAGATATTGGTGGGTTTCTCTTAGCCACCAAGGCCAGTCACTGAAGGTTTTAACCCTGCATTGAAATTATTTGCAAATGAATTCTTAAAATAGAAAATATACAATGGCGAGAACATAACACAAATATACACAAATGTTACAATACATATATATACATGATGAAGCATTTATAAACCCCAATTCACTAACCTTGGATTATAACATAACCATAGTTCCCTTGACCGAATCTATCGATACCATGGGAAAAAACCACTGTGCCCAAAACCATGTGTGAAAACCATGTGCAAAACCATGTGCAAAACCATGGGTAGGTCCTCCCACCATCTTTGGGTTCGCCCCCCATCCTTAGGTCTGCCCAACTATTATTAGGTTCGAATAAAATAAAATAAAAATTAGGTGCCTTACCTTGGACCCCATGATGCATGGAAAGAATATAATACACACCCAACTCTCTCCCACTTATCATTTTATTTCCACGACAGGGGTTACAGGAGGGCTTAGTCATTAGTCCACGGTTGCAATTCCCATTGTTTCTCTACACCAAGAAAACCTCTCAATGCTCATAGACTTTGTCAATGCATTTACAACATTCTTTAGAGTGTCCACCTTTACCAGTAACACCTTTTTATCTTCAACCATATTCCTCACAAAGTGATACTTAACAACAATGTGATTTATTTTGAATGATAATCATGGTTCTTTGCCAAGAAAATTGCACTTAGGCTATCACAATATATCGTTATAGCTTGTTGTACCAACCTCGTACTTGAACACAATCTCTGCAACCAATCCACTTCCTTACTTGCATGCGTGGATGCCATGTATTCAACCATTGTAGTTGAAAGTGCCACTACATATTGTCTCTTTCTCATCCAACTAATTGCTCCTCCAAATAGGTTAAACACATACCCACTTATAGATATTCTTTGATCCAAATCTCCAACTCAATCTGCATTAACAAATCCATGCATGTCCAAAAATCTATCCAATCCTGGTATTCCTTGGTAGCACATACCATAATCACTAGTGCCACACAAATACTTGAAAACCCACTTCACTGTTGTCCAAAGTTCCTTCCCTAGTTTTGACATAAACCTGCTCAATACTCCCATTACATGTGCAATGTTTGATTTGGTACAAACCATTACATACATCAGGCTACCAATTGCACTCACATATGGAACATGGGATATGTCCTCTTCCTCAACCTGTGTCTTTAGACACTATTTAGTAGATAAATTTACACCTATAGGAATATGAACCTTCACTGGTTTTTTATCCTACATATTAAACCTTTGCAATATTGTCTCAACATACTTCCTCTGCATTAACCAAAGCTTCCTCTTTGCCCGATCTTGTTTAATTTCCATGCCCAAAATACAATTTGCAACACCAATATCCTTCATGTGGAATTTAGAGGACAGCTGGGTATTCAAATCTTGGGTAATTTCATTGTCATTTCCAATTAGAAACATATCATCCACATACAAACCAAATAAATAACATGATCACCAATTATTTTAAAATACACACAATGATCTTCTTTGCTCCTTGTGAAGCCAAGTCCCCATATATATGTATCAATTTTTTAATGCCACATCTTTGGTGACTGCTTTAACCCATACAAATTAGACTTTTTTAAACCTAAATACTAGTTTTTTCTCACCTTTCACTACAAAGCCTTCTAGTTGCTTCATGTAGATATCTTCTTCCAGATCTTTGTGAAGAAATGTTGTCTTCACATCCATATGTTCTACCTTAAAATCAAAATAAGTAACAATAGATAAAAGTAATCTAATAGAATCTAACTTGGCAATAGGAGAAAAAATATCACCAAAATCAATTCTAGGCACCTGGGAATAACCTTTTTCTACCATCTAAACTTTGTCTTTCTCCACCTTTCCTTCTACATTAATCTTCTTCTTAAACAAACTTTTGTTGCCATTGGGTTTCCTTCCAGCCGACAACTCCACCAGATCCCAAGCCTCATTTTTGTTCAAATATTTCATGTCATCTACCATGGCCTCCTTCCAAAGTTTTCCATCCTCTGAATCCATTTCCTCCCTAACAACTCTGGGATTTGTTAGGACTCTGGAAATTTCCCTAGGCCGAGGAAAGAAATTCCAGAGGTAACCACAAACCACTTTTAGGCTAGAATCTAGCTCTTTTAGCCATGGAGAGGGATATCTCACTTAGGTTGTTCAACTAATTTGATATTAAGCTAGGTATTGATCTCAATAGAGTAGGTTTAATTTATATTTTGAAGTAAGGTGAGAAAAGAAAAATCCATTCAGCATAGAACCAATTTCAGCTAATGATTTCAAGTGAATAAGAGATAATGAAGGTAATTTGGGCATGGGAAAGATAGGTAGATTTGTTGATATTTAACTTGATTTTGTTGTAGGGAGCGTGAGTGTAGAATCATGAGGATGACAATCAGAGCGTCAAGTCACAGATGAATTTGAATTTCCATTATGAGGAAAAAGACACATAAAATGTTTAGCTTATATAAAATAGAGCATAACAGTGAATTCTGCAATATTTACTCTTAAACTAAATGTGAAGACATATGTTTAAACCATGGAAACATAAGATAAACTGATAATATAGAGGAACACATACCAACAAAGGTCTGATACAAGAATCATTGTCAAACTCCTTCTGCCTTCTTCTATTCACTTGAAAAAATCATACAAAATACAAAATAACATCCTTTCTTCTTCACACTGACCAACCAACCTTTTGCACACTGGAATTAATGAAATATATAAAATTAGCTCATCCTTGGATTTAGGGGGTCGAGCTCAAACATTCCCCAAAGATAGAATCAATTACATTAAATTTGGAACTGCCTATTAGGAATAGGGACCAAAATTCTAAAAATAGTGCTCAAAGATTAGATCATATAACTCGATTCATGATAGTTGTTACAAAACCAAAGGAGGTTTTTGTAGATGATATTTTTATTGATAAATGTCTCTCATTTTTCGAAAATACTTCTCCAAATCCTCGGAATCGACACCTAAAGATCATGGCTAAAACACGAAATAACAAAACCTAAAAAATAGGCTATAAAGATTCATATGAATATTCCAATCTTTGGCCCACAAGGCTTTGGATTCACGGTGAATGGGTGCATTGTTAAGGCACTACTTGCAATAGGTCACTGGTTCAAATCCCCCGTGGGTGCTTACCTACCAAAAAAAAAAAATATTCCAATCTTTGATACCTGTTACAAAACAGAAGGAGGTTCTCGTAACTTATCTTATGTTTAAAAAAAACCTCTTTTACTTTTTCAAAATTCATCTCCATTAGGTCAGAAACCGATTTTGAAGTGAAACTATAAAAAAACGTAGCGTCTCCCTTGCCTCCTTTCCACAACGACTGTTCTTTTTTAATATCCCCCAAACGGTGTTTTTGATGGAGCTGAAATTTTTACATCAAGTTAATATCATTATACTTCATCTCCAAAAACTTTCTCAGCCAAATCAAACTCACGGATCTCGATAAAATCCAAAAATTGTTGTAGGTAACAATAGCTTGTTTCTTGAAAATTGTGAAGCATTTTGGGCTGAAATTAACTAAGTTTATTCATCTCACCCCCATGCATCTACTGTAAAAATTTGAGGGCAAATGGGTACAATTTTTAAGATATATGGTGAAAATATGACCTCAAATGAATAGAAAGATTGAAATCACAAAGGTTCCTATAATATAGAACCCTAATAGGACCATCATCAGTAAATTAAAATATCTATATTATATATATATATATATATATATATATATATATATATATATATTATATATATATATATATATATATATATATATATATATATTTTAAAAAAAATGATTAGAAAGCAGATGGACTATACCTCTCTGGTTTCCTTCTCTCTCGAATTAATCTTCTCAAAATTGGAATTTGTGTCTCTTCCTCTTCTGATTCATGTTCTATTGTAGAGTTTGATTCTTCCTCCCTTAGCTCAAACTCTATATTCTCATGGGTTCCTTTGGTAGGAATTCATGTTTAATAAAATCTTTCACTTCTCCAAACACCACATCTTGGTTGTACACAACCTTCCTTATTTCTCGTTTATAAAGCTTATAACCTTTTAAACCATCCTTATACCCAATAAAGATGCACCTTTCAGATTTACAATCCAACTTGGTTCTTTTCTCCTTTGGAACATGTACATATGCATCACATCCAAACACTCTCAGATGTAAAAGAGAGGGTTTCTTACTAGTCCATACCTCATGTGGAGTCTTATCCTCCAACATTGATGAAGGTGATATGTTAAACAGGTAACATCTAGTATCCATTGCCTCTGCCTAGAATTCTTGCCCTAATCTAGTGCCATTGAGCATGCTTCTTGCCTTTTCTATCAACATCCTACTCATTCTTTTTGCAACTCCATTTTTCTGAGGTGTGTATGGAGTATCATTTTGTCGTGCTATGCCACACTTCTTACAAAACTTTTCAAATTACTTCTTGTAAAAATCTCCACCATTATCTGTCCTCAACACCTTGATCTTGTTCTTTGTCTAATTTTCCACCAAAGCCTTAAATTCTTTAAACCTGTCACATACTTCAGATTACTTCCTAAGGAAATATATCCATGTATTCCTCGAGAAGTCATCTATAAATGAGACTTAGTACACAAACTTATCCAGTGATGGAACTAACACAGGTCCAAACACAACGTTATGCACAAGTTCTAATATCCCTTTCACCTTCTTAGCACTAGAGGGGAAGTTCACCTGATTCTACTTGCCATATACACATGGTTCACAGAAATCAAATTCCAGAGAGCAATTAGACATACCTTCTACCATACCATTACCATGCAGTATTTGAAGACCCTTCTCTCTAATGTGTCTTAGTCTTTGATGCCATAACATAGTCTTTTCTCCATAAACCAGTAGATTTTTTGCTCCACCTTCAAGAACCATACAACAGTTGCACCCATAAATAATAGTGCTAGTCATAAGCTTGTACAGAGTTCCAATCCAAACTCCTCGCATTAATACCAGTGCCCCTTGAACCATCTTGAAAGTATTTTTCTAGAACACTATTTTTACACTTGCATAATCCATCTTGCTTACATAAATCATATTTTTGGCCAATGGAGGAATGTGTAGAAAACCAGGAAGTGTTATAATCCTTCCACCTTGCAACTTCAACTTGAATTTTCCACGTCCTATGATTCCGACCTTTCTCTCATCCCCTAGGAAGACATCACCACCATCATATTTCTCATACTCACAGAACCACTCCCTATGAGGAGTGAAGTGAAGGATGCACCTAAGTCAATCAATGATGCCTCATGATCTACATGTGTAGTTTAAGAAGAAGCCAAGTACACATACCCACCTTCATCTGAGGTGGTTTTTGACTCTGTAGAAGGAGTATCATCAGATCCCTTTCTTTTCTCCGGAACTTTAGATCTATAGTTCCTTTTGTAGTGCCCTTCTTTTCTGCATTTCCAATATACCTTGACAAATTTTCCCGGAGATTTAAATCTCCCTCTTGATTTAGATCTCCCACTTGAGAACTTATTTTTTCTTCTGTTCTAGCACTGTCCTCTTATAGATAAGGAATCTCCATTTTGTCTCTCCATATTTTTCCATCTCATCTCCTCTGACAACAAGGATGAGACTATTTCATCAAACTTCAAGGTGGTTATATTTCTACCTATGGAAGCAACCAAAGTATCCCACGAGTCTGGTAGAGAACACAACAAACTGATGCACTTATTTTCACCCAAAATTTTAATATCAACAAATAACAATTGACTTACCACAATATTAGAGGCATCTAGATGCTTTGTCACCGAGTCTCCATCCTTCATCCTAAGGTTATACAACTTTTTCCACAAGAATAGTTTGTTCACCAAAGACTTAGATTGATGCAATGTCCCTAACTTGTCCCACAAAACCTTCATTGTAGCTTCCCTTGATACATTCAACAATATTGAATCTGAGAGACACAATCATATTGTTCTCTTCACCTTCTGATCTGAATTTTCCTAGTCTTCTACCGACATTCTTGTTGGTGTCGTACCTGGATCTACAACTATCCATTGCTCTCTATCCACCAACAGATCCTCAATCTTGAGCTTCCACAACTCAAAACTTTGTCCATTGAATTTCTTAATCTCTATCTTTCCACTGTTCACCATATTTCACTGTAAGAATTGATCTCGTAGATCTCCCATTGTATCAGGGTCTACCACAGGCCTGAGAAAAACCCCTCAACAACAAATGTGTCCCCTTGAAGTCGAAACAAATCTGATACCGAATGAAGGTTTTAACCTTGTACAGAAATTACCTGCAAACGAATTCTTAAACTAAAAAAAATATACAATGGCGATAACATAAAACAAATATACACATAGATTTTCCCCAATATTGCAAAATCGGGAATACCATATTGATTTTTCATTATATTCCTTTCAATGTTACAATACATATAAATACATGCAAAAGCATTCATAATGATACTGGCTTATGCATGAATGGAACAAAATACAGATATACACATAAAAATAGAGGTGCAATAGAAATAAAACTTCATTTCATTAATAATAACAAACTGAAATATACTTACATACATAAATGGAAATAAACTAGCTCGAGCGATGGTAGCTTATCTCTGAGGAGAGATGTGGTGGATACATGGCTCTGAGTTGTGTTACAATGAGGCTCAAAGGCCTATTTATTATTGAGAAACAATGGAAAACCATAAACATCCAAAAAAATAACCCTAGGAGATGAAGCGCCAAAACTATGGGCTCCATTGGGGTAAATTGGTACATCAACTTCCCGGGGTCGTAACTTTAGCATACGATCTCCGTTTGACATGCATGATACCTCATTATAAATATCTATACGATGACTATATATCTTAATTACAAACATTAGTCTACGATTTGCGTTTGTTCGTTTTCCAAAAAAAATTCCATTTAGTGCCTCAAAACGGCTTTGGAAGTTCAGGACCCAAAAACTACCAAAAATAGTAAATTGTGCTACAAGTAAGGAAACTGAAAAACTAAATGAAACAATGGTGGGGGTCCAAGTGGAATAGGTAGGTGACCACCAATATCCACCTGGATCAGTCCTCCCCCCTTAGGAAGAAATGGTACCCATTGCATTAAGTGCCTCCATGAGATGGGGAAACTTCTGTTGAACCTAGTCCCTGGTGAACCACTTGCCCTTGTGCAGGACTTGGCCTACTTTGACAACTCGATATAGTTATATCCTTTGTTTATGAGTTTTCTTGATCTGCATGTTCATGATCTGATCATTTGTGGCTTGTTCCATGCAGTCTGGGTTTAACTTCGTTGGTGTGATTTGTTCTGCAATGTCAGATGTGTCTAGCAAAGGTGAAAAGTATGGCCGAAGGCGGTTCACATTGAATACTGGGTGTAGGCCAAGGAACAGTGGAATGTTGAACTCGAAGGAATTGTCCCCTACAACGTTGGTGATGGTGTATGACCGATATCCGAGCGAGCGAATCTTGTGAAAGGGCCCAACGAGGCCTTCCTTCTGCAGATGTAGCCAAACTTTATCGCCCACTTGGAACTTGTGTGGTGCCCAATGTTCATCATTTCGCTACTTGTACTTAGCATTGGCTCTGACCAATATTCCATGGACCTATTGGAGGATGTGTTGAATGCATTCAATGAAGTTTTTAGCCTTGTCAACTTCGTACTAAACATGAGCTGAATCTACTTGAGTAGTTGCAAATGGTATGGCCAAATCAATGGGACATAGTGGTTGGAATCCCAATCCCACCTGAAAGGGGTTGTGTCCAGTTGAGTTATGGAGAGATCTGTTATAGATGTGGTGTACATAAGGGAGGATTTCATCCCATGTGCATGGATGCTTCGATTTATACATGCGAAGAATATGTATGATCATCCTGTTGAAGACCTCTGTTTGGCCATCAGTTTAGGGTAGAAATTCGTGGACTTAGTGAGCTTGGTATCCAACATCGACCAGAGACTTGACGAAAATGTACTTAGGAACCTATTGTCCTAATCTGAGATAATGGATTGTGGGATCCAAAAGTGTACCCACGCTTATTCAAAGAAGAGCTTAACAATGGCTTCTGCTGTGATACTCTTCTTGCAGGCCACCATAATGGCCATCTTAGAGAATCTGTTGACGACCAGTAAAACATATTCGTTGGCATGCTTAGTAGAAGGAAGGCCCAAGATGTAATCCATGGATATGGATTCCCAAGATCGACTAGGAGTAGGAAGAGGAAAATATAGGCCTTTCTTCTTGATGGTCGGTTTGGCAATGGTGTGGGAAGTGTAAGATCTAATGTAATTCCCAACATCATGTCAAAGGTTCGGCCAATAAAAATACTTCTGCAACACTGCCACTTTTTTCTCTACCTCGAAATGTCTAGCGACCTGACTGTAGTGTGCCTCCCACATCATCTTGGAACGCTCGCTTGAAGGAACACAAAGGTGTCCCATGTGGCATAACAATACATCATGGAGGTGAAAAATAGGAACTTTCTTGCCTTCTAGGAGTGTCTAGTCTGTGTTGTTGAATTTTGGATCGCTCTTGTAAAGATGCGGTCACCCCGCAGTCTCATGCCCACAAGAGTCGAGCATAGTGGTCAGCGCCATGACTGACATTCGGCTAAGGTAGTTTGCAACATTGTTGGTGTTGACATTCTTGTACTTACTATTCAAATGGAATTGTTGTAAGTATGTGGTTTTTTTCTGATCATGATCATTCTGCAACTTCCCATGTGTCTGTGTGAATTGCAGGGGTCGACGGTATGTGTGGATGATCGTTTCCTTCCCAAAAATGTAATGCTTCCATTTTCGACAGGCCTGCACAATGGAATACATATCTTTGTCATAGGTGGGATACTTTCGAACTGTGTATGAAAGTGTCTCATTATGATATGCCACCGAATGGCCTAGCTGAGTAAGAATTACACCAATAGCATAGTCGAAGACATATGTATCGATCTCAAATGGTTGTTATAAGTATGGTAATGTGAGCACTGGTGCAGAGCAGAGGTAATGCTTCAACTCGACAAACATTTTCTATTGGGATTTATACCAAAATAGCTTTTCATTCGCTCCTCCCTTGGTGACTTGACTCGAAGGCCAAGTGATATGAGAGAACCCCAACATGAACCTGCAGTAGAAGTTGGAAAGAACCAAAGATTTACGGAGCTCTATTAGAGTGGTTGGGGCTAGCCAATCCCGAATGAATTGTATCTTGGCTGGGCCCAAATGCACACCCCGATCATCAATTATGTACCCTAGATATTGAATATGGGTCATACCAAAAGTGAATTTCTCCAAATTAGCACACAACTTGTGTTGTCACAGGGTTTGGAGGACCTATCAAATATGGTGGAGGTGCTCTTCCTAACTTTAGATGAAGATCAGAATGCCATCAAATATACCACCATGAATGAGTTGGTGAAGGGTCGCAATATGTCATCCATCAACCTCATGAAGGTTGTGGGGGAATTCATCAACCCGAAAGCCATGACCAGCCATTCAAAAAGGCCCTCCTTAGATTTTAAGGTAGACTTCCACACATCAAAGGGTTCGATCGATACCTGGTGATAACCGGACTTCAAGTCAATCTTGCTGAAATACTTGGCCCCCTTGAGTTGGTCCATAAGGTAATCAATCCATGGGATTGGAAACTTATTCCATACAATGATCTTGTTTAGTGTTCGATAGTCAATACAGAGTCTCCAACTCTCTTCCTTCTTCTATACCAACACGATCAAGCTCCCACAAGGTGGTGAACTTGGCCTGATGTGCCCTTTCTGCAACAACTCCTAAACCTACCTATTGATTTCATCGTTATATAGAAAAAAGTGTCAATAGACTAGTCCATTGGGTAGCGGTATGTCAGGGGTTAGATCGATGGAGTGCTTGACGTGACAGTGTAGAGGTACCCCTGTGGGTGAGGTGAATATGCCCTTGTACTCCTCCAAAACCTTGTCCACTTGTTGTTTTCATGCGAAGGAGACTTGTATGGAGGTCCTGGCCATAATATTCTTCTTTCCCTGAGTGCAAATCATAAAGAAAATAAATTCCCAGTCTGACATATGATCTTACTGCATTGCTTTGTAGTGATCAAAGAAATGGTAGTAGACAATGCTACCTTTGGTATCATGTACAACTTATTTCCTAAAGTAATAATAACAGTGTGAGGCCTAGACTCATACACAACATGTTGCTTCCACAAGTATGGTTGGCCTAATAACACATCACAAAATTCAAGAGGAGCAACATCACACAGTTTCTCATCTATGAAGGGATTGATGTGGTAGGGAAGGCGACACTGTTGGCTAATGCAAAGATCTTGCCCTTGGTGAAGCCACCTGATGGTGTACAGTTACGGGTGTGGTGTGGTAAGTAGGCCTAACCGCTTCACGACCTCTGTTGAAATGAGATTCTTTTGGCTCCCGTTGTCAACAATGAACTGCAGCAGAGAACTCTTCATCCACATTTGTAAGTGTAAGATTCACTCCCCATCCTCTGGATCTTTGAGCTCATATTGTTGTATCTTGGTGTGGAAATGGCGGCACTAGGCTCCGCATCAATAATCTACTTCCCTTTTTAATTCCCCTTGTTGGTTTCTAGCTCAGATTTAGAACATGCATTTGATTCAGAAGCCTTTAGCTCGCCCACCATTGACTGCTTGGCTTGACACTCACTTGTGTTGCGAATGGGGCTCTTATGGAACTCACACCATTTCCTTGTGTCCTTCTTTGTCTTCGTGGTGTTGTTCCTTGTTTGCATCTATGGTGGGTTTTCTTGGGTCACTCTACCTTGGTTTTGTCCTTTGTTCTGTAGTTTAGGGGTGTCTTTCCCTTGCTTCAGATTCACAGATCCAAAGTATCACTTCTTCTGTTTAAATTCGTACTCAATCTTGACAACATATCGATATGCTGCACCAAGTGAGGAGATGCCCAGGAACTTCATCTCGTCCTGGATGTACTTGCATAGATAGCTGCAGTACTTGAGTACAAAATGCCGCTATGAATCCTTTATACCCAGATTCATGCGAAGGATATGGAAAAAAAAATTGAACTTCGACACATCTTGTTCCCTTTCCTACCACAATGTGGTCCACTTTATGTATTTATCTTCATAGATCCCAATAGGGTAATATTGTTTCTTGATGGTGTATCGAAAAGAATTCCAAGTGGGTGCGGCTGAAAGCAGTGAGGATTCCCTCTTGTCCTTTTGTTGACAGTAGGGTTCCCACCAATCCTTGACATGTGGGGTGACATTGAGGAGTGAAAAAGTAATCTTTTCCTGATTAGAAAAGTCATGAACTGAAAAATATCCTTCCAACATATTTAACGATCTATCTACGACGTCTGCATCTATATGGCCTTCAAATATGGGAATGTAAAATTTAACTTGTATCTTAAAAGGATGATGCCTCCAGAGTGGCTATTGGATGAAGATGTGTCACTTGTGGGTAGTCGTCAAAGAAAATGGGAAAAATTATCCATCATTGCATTCCTTTATTGCTAGAGGGCTTCCCCGAGCAATATTTTGAAAGGATCTCCTACCCTCTTGTTTTTCTTTTCTTCCTCCATGGGAGGCTATTGAGGTTTGTGAGGCTGGTCTTCCAAGGTTCAACCAGTTCGAGCCTTAACTCCTTATACCCTGACTTCATTGGTGACATGCAAAGAAAAATAGAGAAAGAGAAGATGGTTATTATACTACTGATCCAAACTTATGCAGAAACATAACAAAATACAGATATACACATAAAAATAGAGGTGCAACAAAAATAAAACTTCATTTCATTAATATCAATGAACTGAAATATGCTTACATACAAAAATGGAAATAAACTAGCTTGAGCGATGGTAGCTTATCTCTGAGGAGAGATGTGGTGGCTACATGCCTTTGAACTATGTTACAATGAGGCTCAAATGCTTATTTATTATTGAGAAACAATGGAAAACCCTAAACATCCAAAAACCTAACCCTAGGAGATGAAGTGCCAAAACTATGGGCACCGTTGGGGTAAATTGGTACATCAACTTCCGGGGGTTATAAGTTTGGCATATGACCTCCGTTCAATGCACACGATATCTCGTTACAAAGATATATGCGAGGAATATAAATTTCGACTACAAATGTGTTCAAAGACTCACATTTGCTCATTTTCCAAAAGAATGTCGTTTAGGGCCTCAAAACAGCTCTGGAAGTTTAAGACTCGAAAAACTACCAAATATAGTAAATTGTGCTACAATTAAGGAAACTGACAAATTGAAAGAAACAATGGTGGGGGTCCAAGTGGAATAGGCAGGTGGCCATCAATATTTTCCTAGATCATATAAACTTCAATCCACTAAACCTGGATTAAAACATAATCGTAGCTCCATTGACCAAATCTACAAATACTATGGGAAAAAACCACCCTGCGCAAAAACCTTGCATGAAAACCATGCACAAAACCATGGGTAGGTCCACCCACCATCTTTGGGTTCACCTCCCATCCTTGGGTACACCCAACTATTATTGGGTCCACATAAAATACAAAAATATCTTGGGTGATGCCCAAAACCCCATGACACATGAAAATGATATAACACACCCAACAATCACCACATAACATTAAGCCAACCTTGACAATTTTTCAAATCTCCCTAAAATCACACAACAAAAAATATTTTCAACCAATTAATGCTACCGTATTGATGCCTTTAGTGCCCCTTATTCCTTCAAGGGTGCCCCACACACTCTCCATGGCCAAATCATCCAAAAACATGCTTGGTTTTGTGCCCACAACTTTGGGTGCAAAACCCATGAGTTTCCACATCTCATGGGAATTCTTCTTCCTCAATAGATGATGTATCAAATGATTCTTGACATCATATAGGATGATCAACTTCACCTTCATATCCAACTCCTTGTACACTTCATACTCCTTAGGGTCAGTAAGTTTCTTGATCTCTTTGTCAGTGAATTCCCAGATCTTGTTCACCATCAAGATCAACTTGACCCTTTCCTTCCACGGACTATAGTTATACAACCCATCCAACTTGTCTTCATATCATAGACCAGCCAACAACTTTGCCATTGCTATTAGTCCTTCAACAACAATGGAACCAAATCCCTCTTGAGTTCTACACAGTGCACACTCTAATTCACTAGCCCTTCAAAGTAGCTCTAATTCCACGACACTCAAGAATTTGGTTTGAGTCTAAAATATCAGACACAAACACACTCAAATTCCATAACACTTCTACTTTGCTTATCATAATAAACATAGCAATGAATCAAGTAGTACACAAGACACAATTTTTAACCCAACTTTGTTATATTAGGATTCTTTAATATAACAATCTTAGGGCTCCTGTATTAGGGATCATGGCCCTTACAATCAACCCTAATACAAGACAACTAGGTCTTGGTATCAACAACAACTATGATGACTAATCTACCATGAAAAAAGTACAATTGACCTACTTGCAGATGTAACACTCCATATCCCCTTTTAGTCCATGTACCTTGAACACATCTAGCGGTCCTTTTCCTTCCCAATATGCATCTCAAAAATATTCCACTATTACTGATCATTTCTCCTTTAAGTCACTGAATTTTGGCTCAATAAAATATGCCCTCTAGCTGCTCTTTCTTCCTTCAAAGACTCCAACTCATAGGGTCTTCAACGCACTTCCCAATTTTGTCACACTGTTGCTCCGAAGATGACAGACGTTAGGGATTTGGAGGTAGCTCTCTTGCCACTGAATATGATCTCTAGAATCAATGAAATAGGGATTTATAACTAACCCTCTTGGTTTCCCTTTAGTTCCTCCAAAGATCAACCCTTAGGACTCCAAACCTCCTAGCCACTAACAACCCTTATAGTCCTTCACAAGGGACTGTACTTAGGGCTCTTCTAACAACTATCCTTACTTTACAAAAGTTGTCAATCAAACTTGTCCAATAGGACCTACACCACCTTGCAAAACATCAAACATAGAAATTCAACATACCTTGTTTCTTGGCGTCTTCTTTAATCCTCCTATACCTGGCCTTGTGCACAACGAAGTCTAAGATTTCGGTCCTTTGATTAGGCTTCTTGAAATACCATGTCTTTCCTATATTTTGTGGCAAATATACTTCAAAACCTTCATTGTCCCTTCACTACAAGACCCTATCTCCTATGTTGTCCTTTGAGGCAAACTCGACCTTACTCTAGCCACCTGTTAGGCCTTTTGTCCCTCCCAGAATAGGCCTTATGACCCTTTGATATGATGCCACACAGGCTCGAACCTCTTCCCAAAATACACAAAATTTTTACCCTACTCTTCAAGAGAAATGCACCATCAAACATGCACATAACTGCCTTTAAACTCTGCTAGATTATCCTGCTCCAAACATAGAAAGAGACCCAAATTATTTGTCCTTCTTCTCTTGGAAAGGCTCCTAGAGAGTCTGCATCTACTTCAGATCAAATGCCTTTCTCCTTTTGATGTCTTTGCATTTTTTATTTCATGGGATGAGGTCTCATTTTGTCTCTTTTTATAGAGATATTGGTGGGCTTCTCTTAGCCACCAAGGGTCACCACATAACATTAGGCCGACCTTGACAATTTGTCAAATATCCATAAAATCACATGACAAAAATACTTTTCATCCAACCAATGCTACCATATTGATGCCTTTGGTGCCCCTTATTCCTTCTAGAGTGCCCCACACACTCTCCATGGTCAAATCATCCAAAACATGCTTGGTTTTGCGCCCACAATTTTGGGTGCAAAACCCACTGTTGGGATACTTTTCCCACAAAGTGCTTTTATGGCGCCAACTCACACAAACCCAATACCGAGGGTTGTGCAGTACCCCCCAAACTACACAAATCAATGAGTATTAATTGCAATATATGTTGAGATGTATTATTGGGATTTAAATGTTAGGGTTAGATGAAGTATATTGAAGGTTGAATTTAAATATTTTACATTTTTTTCTAACTAAATCTAAGTATGCAATTTTTAGTAATTATATTTTTTCCTTATTTAAATTGTATTTTTACATGTATACATGTATTATGCGTCTTTACAATTTTTAAAGCATATAGATTGTATTATATAGACTTAATAACTCAAATATATAATTTTAACAAATTTTAACTAGATTTCAAACATATTTTATTAAAAATATATATTTCAAAAAAAAGACCAAAAGATAAAATATTATATCATATAATTATTGGGGGTGGCAAGAGCAGTTGGGGCCTTGTATAGCCCTGAAGGAAACTTGGACAAGGGTTACACGTGGGATTGGGATCAATGACCAATAATAGAGTTGCATGGCTTATTCCAAGGCCTGATTTTGGCTAGAGCTTCATCAGTAACCAATATTAGAATTTTAGTGATTCCCTTATCATCATTCAATATCTATACAAAGGGACATCACCCCAAGATAAGCACCTAGGAAATCTCTTGAACAAAATCAGAAGACTCTTGGAAGATATTCCAAAGAAAGGATTATTCCATGTTTTTGGATCTTAGAATGAAGAAGGAGATAAATATGCCAACAAAGTTAGTCACTTACAGGTAGAGCATATAGAATTTAATGCATTCTAGGACAATGGACTCTGCCATAGTTGTGATGGACAACACATTTTATACCAAACCTTTGATGCATATGAACATTGAATGGCACAGGTTTCAAATTAAAAAGGGAGTCATGGTTGCTGTCATGATGCCTCGTATGAACAATACTAGTGCAATTGTCAAGAGCTAGTACCTTCCTCATCAAAGGGCAATAATCCAAAATACACAAATTATCTCTAGCATGATTCTCCCATTCCAATAGATTATTTCCCAAGGAAATGTTTCCATTATGAGCAAGCAAGCGACCATAACTATTCGTGCATGTGGTATCTCATCGAGGCAATGTTTTCTTTAAGGAAAGTCGATTAATAACGTGTTAATGGTAGCTAATTCATGTGGAGCCTTGGCACTGGTAGTTTTGGGGAAAAGATTCAAAATTGGGCTAGTGTCATGGTGACACTATTGGTTTGGTAAAACCTTCTTTCCAGTCTCGACTTCTTACCTCCAACTTTGTTCTCATCTTTGTTGGGGTCCAGTAGCATATGGTTTGCATTAATGGGGGGAACTCTTTGCTATTAGAACATAATGAACTTAGACACAATGGATAGTAGGGACTTTTTGGGGGCATGGGTCTTCTAATTTAGCTCTCACAACATGGAATAAACAAAATAAGGGTCGTATCACGCTGTAATTATGAGAGGATTCAGTTTGCTAGCTCCTCCTCTGAGCCTGGGCTTGCTCCCTATGTCAGGAGGATTTAGGAAAATATATTGCTTGGGCTTGGGTCTGTTGAGTTTCTTTGGTAGCTAAGACTTCCCTGGGGGAGTCTCTGGTGCCTCGTGTACAACATCGTGCCAACCTAAATGTTGAATCGAAATTGGCCTAGGTTAATAGGTTCTTAGTGAAGAATTGGGATCTTAGTGACTATGAGTGGTTTGATAAAGGATATTGTGTCTTATGTTGGTTGGAAGGCAACTGTGGAGGGGCACAGACGAAACTTGGGAGAAAAGATAAGAACAAATTCCTGTGGGTAATTTTTTGGTGCTTGGAAGTAGGTGGTGGGAGTTTTGTATTGGCCGAGGGAAAACGAGGAGAAGTAAATAAATAGACAAGAGTTTCAGTGGAAGCAGAAAGCCTCATAGGTGCAAATGTAGGGAGCAAGTCAATCAATTGATTGAACAAATAGGACTCTACAAATTAACATGATAGATATGACAATAAGGTAACAAAAACAAATGGAGACTAAAATGACAATGCTAGAAGAAATCCAAAGGCTAAAAGGCATGATGGCTAGATAACTAGATGAGATGGATGCACTTCGACAAAAAATTGTCACCTTGTAGGAGCAACTCCAAAATTTGAATACCAGTGCAAATTTTCCAAGCTCGGGGAGTTAGCTAGAGGTACATAAGTGTCTTGATCTTAATTGGACATCGAAGGAGGCATGTAAGACTTAAAATGAACAATGTACTATTGTAAATCTTGCTTATTATTAGGATCTTTCTGTCAGATGTATACCTACTGGAATGTAGTCATTTTTTTAAAATTTCGTAACTCATCAAAAAACCTAGAAATCTATAGTATGCATGAGAATAAAAAAAGTTCATATAAGAGAAGATGTAACCCCTGAATATCTGCCATAACCAAACACACATTTAATTTATACAAATACTCGTTTTTGTTAAAAATAAAACTATTTTACATAACTCTTAATAATTAACATTATTTAAATTAATAATTAATAGTATATATATATGTAAAATCAACTTTTCAACTATAAATTTTTACCATACATATTGCATTACCTTAATTTAAATTTGAGTAATAAATAAAATTCGATTGTAATTCTAGTTTAGAAAGATATTCTATAATTATTTTATTAAAATAAAAATTTTAAACAAAAAATATCATTTAAATAACTAAAATCATGTTAATTAAATTAATTAATTATAAATATTATTAAGGAATGGAAGGCTAAAATCTTTTAAATGACCATAAATCAAAGTGATCATGTAAAAATGAATTCAAATATTTTCTTACCCATTTAAGGTATTAAAATGAAAATTTATATGAAAGAGAAAAATTATGTTTGGAAAACAACAATTATAATAGGGTTCATCATATTAATAATATATATTTCTAACCCTTTAGGTGTAGATTAGTCGGTTTGAGTGAGGTTTAGTCCTTGCCAAGTCTTAGGTTCAAATTTCATGGGGAGGGGTTGAGGATGGAAGCAACTTTTTGGGGGGATTAAACTCTCCCAAGAGGTGTCTAAGCTCGATCAAGCTTCGCACATTCACGATGATAATTCCATTGTGGCTAGATCATTCTTCAACCCAATAAATAGGCTGGCTCTCGCCTAGGCTTAGCTTAGTCACAAAAAACAAACAAACAAACAAACAAAACATATCTTTTTAGTTGGATTAACCAAAAATAAACTTTTAGTCAAACCATACCTTCCAAATACCAAAAGTTAACCTCTACACTACTTTTCGAGAAAGTGAAAACTTTCCAAAACACTCCCAAAATTTTCCAAACTTTGAATTGGATGTTAATTACACGTCATGAGATGAAACCAAATCATCCTAGGTGGAGCCCATGCCTATATCCATCACTGATTCATTTAGAATTGGAATGGGGTGTTGAGGAGAGTTGACTAAGGTGCTTGATGAAGAGGGCTTCGTACGTAGCTGATCAATAGCAAGTTGAAGATCTTCCAGTTTCTATCGAATGATAGTGATTTCATCCTTTGACTTATATGTTAGAGTACATTGTTCAATTATAATTTCTATAGAGGATGTCAAACTAGATACCATTTGATTATGATTGATTTGTAGTATAAGAATCAATTCTTGTTGAGGAGCATCCATTGCTCTAGAACCAAATTTTGGCTTCATAATTGCGTGGGAGATGGAAATGACCCCCTACTCAACTCCTTTAAGGACCAAACCCCCTTGAATCACCCGAGATTCTATAACATAAACCCAAACACCCTTTGCAATGAAAAACATGCTACATAAGGAACAACTGATAGAATATAAAGTTTCCTTCGCCAGTGTTAAAACACTACCACAAGAACTTCGAAAGACTCAACTTAACATTGATACTAATTTGCCATGCTGCTTATGCCCATAAGACCATAACAAGTAGCATGAAAAACACAGATACGAGATAAAAACCAGAGCATATTCCCATTACAAAAATTGCGCTCTATGAAAGGTTATGAATAAAAAAAGAAAGAGATCCTAGACCTCCAATAGGTTCTTGTGTTGGGAATATAATTATTTCCTTACAATGGATGGGATGCCAATTCTAACTAGTGCTAGATCATGCTTGTCCTAAAAATGTTTTCCAGGGACATACCTCACAAAAGAGGAAATAGATAAAATGCCAACAACCACCCATAGTTATCTTAGAAGGAGACTGATTCCACTAGTATAGGTCCAAACCGTTATCGGATTTGACATGCCTCCATTCTACGGGGAAGGATGAAATAAGAACCACATGGAAAGTGTGAGGGATTATCTCTTCTAGGACTAAATTCACCCTCCCTTTCCACATTTCTTGTTGCATTCTTGAAGCCTGAAGAGAAGTCATTGGACAAGATCCTGATTGTCATTCCATGTTTTTACCCAATTCATCCCTTAATCTAGTGTATCCCAAGTCATGTCTTGATTCTATTCCACATCAACATTGTACGATTCTGTCGCAAGCCATCCCAAAGTCACAAAAGGAAATGACTGAAGAAGGATCTGGTGATTGTCCTTCCACTCTCCACAAACCAACTTCCACATTAACCAAGGAACATTTTGCATATCTATTCTAGTTTCAGAGTGGATTTGGCATGATTGAAAGTTCAATTTTGCACTCACCTTCATGATGAACCATTTACCACTCAATCTCGTAACAATGACATTGACAACCAAAAACAAAGGTAATATCATACCTAATAAAACCATATCGACTTGTAAAGGGGCTGTGCGGGTAGAAGAGACATACATTACCCCAAAACATAAGAAAATCACATCACCATGCACAAGGGGACATCCATCACCCAAAAAAAATACACTCATTCACTCATGACTTGTACTTGTAGCTCACCTTGACTTGCTATTTGTCCACCAAATTTGCCTTTTCTTCACACGGGTCTAATCATGGGATTGGGTAATAGGATATTTGATCGTTGATAAGCAATGACCCTTGCTAGGCTAACTGCCCTATTCGCCATCACATCCATCACAAAACATTAATACTCTAAAAATTGATCACTAAGAATTATGATACGGACGAAAACTGAGTTAAGGAGCGGGTTCTTAAAGTGAGTAACTTTCCACAGATAACTTAAGGTAATTTTGGAGTCCCTGGCAATAATGATGTTGGAAGTGTTGTTACCGTGAACTAGAGAAAGACCTTAAAAAATCTCATATCTCATATGCTTCGGCTTGATTACTAAAAGCCTGCACTAAAGCCCAAGCCAAACTAATTTCCACATGTCCCCGCACCCACCCCTTTAATGTGGAAAGTTTAAAATAAAATTGCTAGCCAATTATGGTGGATTTTTCGCAACCAGGTTGCACCTGTCGCAGCTATGGTAGGGCTGGCAGTGGTAGGAACCATTTGACTAACTGCAAATTAGGCATTACCCTTCGAATCTCTGGGGAGTCAGCCATCGAATATCTGAGGAGTCAGCCATCGAATATCTGGGGAACCAGCCATCGCCCAGTCGCTATCTGACTTCAGGTCGCCCATATTTTTCTCATAAAGAATAAGCAGAAAGTGACGGCCACTGTAATGCTTTGCTTGCATCTCCCTCTCGGCCATCATGTGGTGGTTGGCTTCTCCATAAATCCGGCGCCTGAACATGATCATATATTATTGGAAGGCAAGAATATGAGATCTCTGAACTGGGTATTTTTTTTGCCTTGCATACCCAGACCTCTCGCAACAATTCATCTTCAGGTCCTGCATAGAAAGGCAAGAATCCTATACTCTGTGCTCTGTACTTGGTAGTGCCAGTACGTTTTTCTATTAGTGTCTTCTTAGATCTTTTTCTGATCCTTGTTGGAGTTGCCTAAAGCGTTTGGGATTTGTTAGTATCTTGCTTTTCAATGGATGCAAAATATAGTTGAAATGGATGTTTCTTCCCATTGAATTCTTGTAAGTAACAGCCCAGAAAGTGGCATTTTTCTTCACACAAGACTTGGAAATAGAACCAGTAATCTGTAACCCAGATCTGAATACAATAGATTACAGCAGTCCAATTCTTGAATTTCTTTGGATACAGTAATAGTCCTAGACAGGATTTAGATGTAGTAGCAATCCCAAGGGTGCGTTCATTGCTTAAGGTTGAGATAAAATTGCAGCCAAGGAGGAAGTTTATTTTTTTTATTTTTCTATTACAGTTGCAGTTCATTCAATTGTGGTCTAAACTGGTGCTTTTTTGTTAAAACCTTGGGTTGTAGATACGGGGTTTTAGGATTATTGGCTGCCAAAAATGTCAAATGATGCAGCAAAGGATCTTATTTCTGGGACTGTTGGAGGAACGGCAATGCTGATCTCTGGGCACCCCTTTGACACCATTAAGGTGAAGCTCCAGAGTCAGACAGTGCCTCCTCCTGGCCAGCAGCCTCGGTATGTTGGTGCAATGGATGCTGTCAAGCAGACAATTGCCAAAGAGGGTTTCCGAGGGCTGTACAAAGGAATGGGAGCCCCTTTGGCTACAGTGGCAGCTTGCAATGCAGTTCTGTTCACTGCAAGAGGTCAGATGGAAGCCCTATTTAGGGTTGAGCCTGGTTTGCCCCTTTCTGTAGGGCAGCAGGTGGTCTGTGGAGCAGGGGCTGGGTTTGCCGTATCCTTCGTGACTTGCCCAACTGAGCTGATCAAGTGTAGATTGCAAGCTCAGAGTGCTTTGGCTACTGCTTCAGTTGCAACTTTGGGGGTAGCAGGAGTGGCAACTTCTATGAATCTCAATGGCCCAATTGATGTAGCTAAGCATGTTTTAAGATATGAAGGAGCCAGAGGATTATTTAAGGGTTTAATGCCTACTTTATCAAGGGATGTGCCTGGAAATGCCATTGCGTTCGGTGTGTATGAAGGTCTGAAGCAGTTGATGGCAGGAGGGCGTGATACATCTCAATTGGGCATGGGTGCCCTGCTTACTTCTGGTGGGATTGCTGGCGCTGCTTGCTGGGCACTTATCTATCCAACTGATGTTGTGAAGAGTGTCATCCAGATTGATGAATTTCACCGGCCAAAGTATGCTGGTTCAATTGATGCATTCAAGAAAATAGTCACTTCAGAAGGGTTTAAGGGCTTGTATAAAGGATTTGGTCCAGCCATAGTAAGAAGTGTTCCTGCCAATGCGACATGCTTCCTTGCTTATGAGTTTACCAGGTCAATCTTGGGATGATGAGAAATTCTAATCAAATTCTGCTCTATTTACAGGAGTTCAAAAGCAACAGAGCAATTTGGGAAATGGCATGTTCTCTATTTGAAAGTTTTTTAGGTTTCTTTTTTGATCTTCCATTATTTGTTTGGCTGATCAGTCATCCTCTTTGTTACCCTTCTTCATGAATTTCTAACGTTCCACATCCTGTCACACAAGCCTCAGATGTTTAATTTCTGTGCTGGTGCCTTTGAACAGTTTACATCCCTACCTCTAGTCATTTTACATGCTTAAATTATTGTTGATCATAAGTTGCAATATCTCGTGACTTGCAAAGAATTGGAGCTTGATTTTCATATAATAGGCTTCTGTGCTGTGAAATGATTTGAGTTTTTTCTTACCAATTCATCACATTGAAATTCTTTCCTATCTAAAAAATTTCAATGTGATGATCCACAGAAACAAACTCGAATATACCTATACCATGGAAGTTTATATTTTGCATTGAAATTTAATACATATGGATGTCCAAATTTACTGGAAATATATATTCTGCATTGAAATTTGATATGGAAGTTTATACATATGGATGTCCAGATTTACTGGAAGTATATATTTTGCATTGAAATTTGATATGGAAGTTTAATACATATAGATGTCCAAATTTACGTGACTACGTATACATAAATATGGTATGGAGCATGAATTAAAATGGAAGAAATGACAAATACATGATATGATACATATAATAGGATCAAGGGTCAACAAATTTCCGCGCCCCTTCACCCCCCTAGCAGTTTACTGCAATAACATCAAAAGTCCTTTCTAAATAATGGCTTGGGAGCATCGTCACGTGTTTGTTTTTTATTACCTTTCTTGTTATCAAAGTGTACCAAGGACAAGTGTTTCTTTAGGCCTGGTGTTTTGCCTAGGAAAATGTGTCAAACATGATCTTTGACATAACTTTATGAGATATAAAGTCTAAGTGACTTTTTGTGAATATTAAATGAAAATGTGATTTGAGGAGATAAAGTGACTTAAGTTAAGTCAATGAGAGATCAAATCTCCACCCTTGATCTCAATGGCTAATATCTAATCTTAACCATTCGATCTTAGGTTTAGGTTACTCTTCATTAGGAAAACAAAAAGACAACTCTAGGGGATGAAAAAACACCATTTTTCATTCATGAGTTTTGGATGAGGAGAAGAGGAGAGTTAGTAGGTTAGGCACGAAGTTCAAGGTGAATTCATACAACAATAAGGGAATGAATTTCAAGGTGAATTTACATAGCACCGAGGGCACAAATTCCAAGGGAGAAATGGTATAGTAGATATAACATGATTTTCAAAGCATCTGACATGAATTTTGAGGGCTATGGCACAAATTTCTAAGGTAGGGAATTCATGCAACAACACATAATTTGAGGGGGGTTGTTGAGCTTGAATTTTGAGTGGTTGTCTACACAAATTTCAATACTGGCATAGAAATGGGGGGAGAAAAGTACAACACAATTTCCAAGGAGTTTGGCACACAAATTGAGATAAGTTTGTGTGATTTGATTGGAAAATTTTACTTTTATAAACTATTCTTTGAGAAATAAAAAAAATTCCTCTCTTGCTGGTTTTCCCTTTAGGGTTTTTTTAGGGTGTATCACCCAAAAAAAATTGTGGGTTTGTTTTAACTTAACAAAAGAAAAAAAGTAGATTAGACTCTTGTGTTTCAATTTATGATATATTCATGTTTATGGCATCAACAAATAAACATGTTGGTTGGACATTAAACATGGTGAGATTTCATTAAACTTGAAATTGAGGTGGGTATAAACATTAAATTTCTACATGGTATCAGAGCTAAGTAGGCCAAAGTGCTGAGAGAGGGAACAAACAACAAGCAAAATCAGTGAGTATAAACAAATATTTGTGTTTGAGAGAGAGAGCGTTTGTTTACCTTTGTTCAAATCTGAACTCTGCGTTGGGTTGAGCATGTCAAATGGCATCAAGTTTGAGGGTTGAGGATAGGTTGAATGGGGTTGATAATTTTAGTCCATGCAAGGAGATGGTGATCTTGGTGGTTAAAGAATTTGAGTTGAGGGACATTGTTGTGAAGGCATGAACACATCCCATTAGTCCATTAGAATTCGACAAGAAGAATGTCAAGGCAAAGAGACTTCTCCTAGGTGCCATCAAAGATCACCTCATTCCCCATGGTTAAGGGAAAAATGTGCTTTTTAGATGTGGGAGTCCTTTAAAACAAAGCTTTACCAAAGTACCAATAAGAATAGGAAAATGGTATTGTGGGAAAAACTGATGAGTACCAAGATGACCAAGACTTACACGGTTTCATCATACCTAACTAAAATTACTCAAGTGAGAGATGAGTTGGCAGTAGTGGGAGAGGCCAATCTGGACAAGCAGTTGGTTGGGATAGCCTTAAGTGTCTTTCCCAAGAAGTCGGATTCCTTTATTGATGGGATTGTGGCCCATGAAAAATTCTAGATTGGAGAAGATTATGGGATGATTTTAGTCAGGAGGAGATAAGACAAACTGCTAAGAGTGGAGGACAACATGGTGGAGATAATGAGGAGAACATTTCTCTTGTGGCAAAGTGAAAACAAAAGTCCAAGAAGGGTGCCACGAATGGGACCAAGCAGAAGGGAAAGCAAAAGGAGAATGAGAAGGGCATGAGCAAAGTGAGATGCTTTGCTTGTTGGAAGATGGGACACTATGCAGTTATGTGCCTTAACAAGAAAGGGAAGAAGAGTTTTGCGGCTTCAATTGAGGTGGATGAATTTTCCTTGGTGGTTAGTCTTTCCACTGGTGATGCATCTTTCAATATATGGTACATTTATAGTGGAGTTCCTTGCCATATGAAAGTTATCAGGGAACACTTTACAGATCTTACTAAAAAGGCCATATATCTTGAGTTGGTGCTTGGTGATGACTCCATTGTCAGAGCAATTGGTATTGGGACCGTATACTTTCAGAGGGAACCACATCCTCCCATGATAGTGACAAAGGTCTTATGTGTTCCTGGGCTAAAAGAAAACTTGATATCAATTCCCACTATTGAGGACAAGGGTATGAGGTTGCATTCCGTGATGGGTAGGTTCTCAAGTGTCCCAAGGGATCTAGTATCACTTAGGCCAAAGTGATTGGAGTTCATCATGGGAAATTATATAGGTTCATGTTTGAGCCAACTAGAGCATTGGTTTCTACCACTAGCTGTAGTGACTTATGCGAGTCGTGTTATCACAGGATGATTCACTTGTACCATGGGGCTTTGAAGGTATTGAGAGAGATTGTTACAAGGTTTCTAGATTTTTGTGTGCAGGGGGTGTGCATTGGGAAAGTACACCTTCAATGATTTTCCAAGCAATGACAATCAAGTAGGAGGTATCCTTGATTTGATTCATTCTGATGTTTGTGGTCCTATGTATTATGTATTGTTGAGTGCATATGAGTATTATGTCACTTTCATTAATGACTTCTCCAGGAAGACTTGGATTTTATTCATGAAGACTAAGGGTGAGGTCTTTAAGAGGTTCGAAGAGTTTAAGGCTCTTGTGGAGAACCAAATAGGTAAGAAGATCAAGGTGTTGAGGTTTGACAATGGGGGTGAGTATACCTCCAATGAGTTCAAGGAATTTTGTGCAAGAGTAGGCATCAAGGGGGAGTTGATTGTTCCTTACAACCTATAGTAGAATGGGGTTACATAGAAGAAGAATAAGGCCATAGCTGGGGTAGTAAGAGCCATGCTTAATGATCAGAGGCTAGCTTTCTTTCTTTGGGCCAAGGCTTGTAACACTTCAATAAATTTGCAAAACAAGAATCCACATAGAGTTTTGGGAAGCAAGACTCATAAGGAGGCTTTTTTTTGGGAAGAATCCTGAGGTTCGGCACTTTAGGATTTTTGGGTGTTTGATTTACTCTCATGTCCTTGAGGGGAAGAGGACAAAGCTAGAACCCACATTGAGAAGGGTATCTTTGTGGGGTATAACGAGACCCTAAAGGCTTACCACATATATGTTCCTTCCTTAAGAAAGGTTGTTGTGAGGTGGGATGTGAGATTTGAGGAGGAGAGAGTTTTGATGAGATCATAAAACTTGGATCAAGTAATGCAACAAACTCCTCAATAAGAGGGATTTTATCATAAGGTACTAGACCACAAGGTACATGATCATAGGGTTCTCGAGAATCATAGGTTTCAAGAGTGACAGAGCCATATGTGACATGTTCACAGGGCTTATATTCCTAGGGTACATGTTCACTTTTGACTACAGGTGCATTGTCTTCAAGGACATGGTCTTCAGAGGAGGATATACCCACCCCAATACAGGAGGCCACTTCGAGGAAGAGGTAGCCAAGATGGCTTCATGGGACTCTAAAGGAAACCTTGAGAGTTAGTGGGAAATCCCAAGAGGGTTGTTAGAGAGAGAGCATGCCATGAGAGTAGTTTTGTAGCTATTTAGGCATGGTGAGTGGCATTGTTGAGTCCGAGCCTTCTAGCTATGAGGAGGTAGTAGGCCAATAAGTTTAGAGGGATGCCATGGTAGAAGAGTATGTTTCCATCATGAAGATGATATTTGGGAGAATGTGTCCAGGTCTGAGTGGAAGTCAGTGGTGACTTCCAGGTGGCTACAAGATTAAGTATGCTGTAGACACCAACATTGATAAGTACAAAGCTCAGTTTGTGGCTGTAGGGTTCTCACAGGTAAAGGAATTTGATTATGAGGAGACCTTCGCTCCAGTTGCTTGGTGTACTTATATCAGGTTAGTGATTTCCATAGCAGCATAGATAGGTTGAAAGGTCCATTATATGGATGCGAATGTTGGGTCCTTATAATACTAGTGATTACCCCATTACTATTGTAGTTGTACCATTTATTAATATTGTTGTGCCCCTATTGTCCCCATATTGTTATTACTGTGCCACATAAAATCCCTCTATTGTTATTTTTGTGGCTTTATATTATTATTGTTAGGTCGGCTTGGTTATATTGTGACTCCTTAGACTCCTATATATAGAAAGGAGGTTTTGTCATTTGAATCATCCAAGAATTGTTCATTTATGTAATGTAAAGGAGGTTGCCCCCTCGAAGGGGCTGAATTCTAAGGTGTTGATCTATATTTTCTATCTTTTCTTGAGTTGGGTTCATAACATTGACGCAATTCTGTGCAAAGGCTGACGCAAAAGGGACAGAAAGGCTCACTTCCAACAGATTGGAGTAGGATCTTCTAGTGACAGGGTGAGACAATCTCACTATTTTGTTTTGTCCAGTTTCCCTCTGTATTGGACAGCTAGTTGGGCATCCAATGAATTGTGGTCAGAATTACTAATGCATAATAATAAAACCCTCTGCTGTTGCACTGGTTTTCCAGAATTGGGTTTTTTCGGGGACATTTGTCCAAAAATAACTGTGTAGATGTGTTGTGTACTTCTTTCTTGTTCAGGGTCTTGTTTTTGCATTTTATTTAAATGGTGAAGGCTGCAGCGTATTAGTTTTGGTGTTTACTATAGGAAACAGTAAATACTTTTGTTCAGTAATTTAACAAATAGAAGAAACTTAATCGGTTGCTGCAGTAGGAATTCGGGTCACCGAATTTTCACAGTGGTAGCAAGAGGGCCGAGTTATCCGAGAGAGGCAACGCAGAGGCTTTGTGCAGTAGATTCAGCAAGGCAAATCGATTTGTTGGTGAGAAATATCGTTCTTAGTTCCAGAGGTTGGGCAAAGGTTCCAGAAGGCCGGAGAGGCGATTTCCTCAACAGTGAGAGGTAGAACGACTTCATCAGAGGTAGTTTGAAGGCACATGTGTGGGAGACAGTGCAGAATGGCTCACGCTGGGGTTTGGACAACCAGTTTGTTGAAGGCAAGTTGCGCCAGAGATTGCTTGTGGGAGAAGGTAAATTCCCTTCAGTATTTTGCCCATATTTTCTTGCTGTGTATTGCCAATTTCAAGCATCTAGATTGTACTCAGATTTTTCGCTGCTACTTAATATTAAAACCCTTATCTATTGCACCGGTTTTCCCAAGTTCGGTTTTTTCGGGGACTTTGGTCGAAAAACAATTGTGTTATTTTTATGTGTGTGCTAGCATTTCTTCCAACGTTTATTCTTCCACAGTTTTATTTGTGTAGGTTGTAGTTTGATTTAATTAGTATTTGTTGTAGCAAACAACAAATAAATTGTTAAATAAAATCAACGATTAGGAGAATAATTTTCAGTTGTTGCAATAGGATTCCGGTATTGGAATTTTCACAGACCTTACTCTGGAGTTTCCTCTCTCTCGTCTCCAAGATGGCCTTTGGAACTAAGACCAAATGTCCATCATCATTCATCATTCATGTCTCTGTGGTTGCTGTAACCGATTGTCCCAAAGCATTTTTCAAGCAAGAGATGTGGAATACATTGTGCACCTTGCTCCCGGGTGGGAGCTCCAACTCATATGCTACCTCCTTAATTGGCCTGGTCACCCCGTAAGGCCCATAAAAGTGTGGCTTGAGCTTTTCCACTCCCTTCTGCTTCAACATAAATTGCCTATACAGTTGGAGCCTCAAGAAAATTAGGTCCCCAACCTCAAAGTGCCTATCAAGTATCAACTTTGCCCCTGTCTGCATTTAACTTTTGTTGGTTTTGGGCTATTTGCAAGTTATCCTTGAGAGCTCAGGATACCTTGGCTCTCTTGTACCCAGTCCTTGGCCCCTAGAGCTCTGTTATCTCCAAAAACTGTGTTAGCAAAGGTTAGTGTATTATAACCATACAAGGCACGAAATGGTAACAAACCTATGGACATGTTGTAGGTAATGTTATAACAATACTCTTGAAGACGCAACCACTTCACCCACGCACGTTGCTACCTTGTCACATAGTTGTGAAAGTAGCTCTCCAACCACTTATTCACTATCTCAGTCTCACCGTCTGTTTGTGGATGATAGCTAGTGCTAGGTGTGAGCTCAGTCCCCACAAGTCGAAATAGCTCCTGCTAGAAGCCTCCCATAAATTTTCTATCCCTGTCACTGACTATGGTCTTGGGGAGACAATGTAATCTGAACACCACCTTGAAAAATAACTCGGCCACTTGTGAGGCTGAATACCAAGCTCGAATGGCGAAGAAGTGGGCGAATTTAGTCAACCAATCAACCACCACATAAATGCAAACTTGCCTCTAAACTATCAGAAACCTTGTGATGAAGTCCATAGAATGATCTCCCACTTCCTCTCAAGAATAGCGAGGGGCTATAATAGACCGAATGGATACGTCTGGCAAGTGTCGCATTCCTGAACATGCCTCAAAACGTCCTCCTTAAGGCTTCTCTAGGTGAAACACTCTTTGATGGTCCTGTATGTCTTAAGGAACCCTTGATGCCCTGCTATTGGTGAATTGTGTGCGGCCTGCATGATCTTCTCCCGCAACTAGGAGTCCCGTACCAAATAAATCTTGTCTTTGTAGTAGATCACTTCATTCATCACTTTGTATCGATCATCCCCATCTATGCCATCTAGGATCTCATGTGCATGTTGATCCTTGGAGTACTCAACCAACAATTGCACTCTCCAATCTTGAGCAATGGTCATGAGTGAAAGTGTTGCGGGCCTCCTAGATAATGCATCTACCACCACATTCTGCTTGACCTTGGCATACTTTATGTCAAAATCAAATGCCTGGATGTTACTGACCCACTTCTGTTGCCTCTCATTTAGCTCTTTCGGCTCCAAGAAGAACTAGAGACTTTTGTGGTCAGTCTTCACCTTAAACCTGTTGCCCACCAAGTACTACCAGAACTTGGTTAGCGCATGCGTGATGTCCAACATCTCCTTGTCGTATATAGAATATAGTGTCTCATGTGCCTACAACTTTTGGCTCTCGAAAGCAATCAGGTGTCCCCTGTTGAAATATGTAACTAGGTATGGTCTTCATAATGACATATGTGATCATGATTTTATGTATTTAATAAAAAGAGAAAAAAAATTATTGCTTTTGTTGAGGCATGGGTTTCATGCTCAAGGGAAATTTGTTTTTAGGTCAAGCACCCCTTGAGTGCTTCTAGGTTTGTCATAAAGTCAATTGAGTCATTGTCATGTATTGAAGACCCATTTGGGCATGTTACATATTGTAAAAGAAGATTTATTTGAGTCAAAATAGAGTCAAAAGACTCTCCAAGGCCTCGTCATGGTTTCCCTACATGAAGGGACAAGTCGGCCTAAAGATAGTAATTCATATGCCTCAAAAGCCTATAAACAAGAAGGAACTCGACCTCATTTGAACATACACTCAAGCAAGTTTGACCTTCTCAAGGTAGAAGCTGGAAAAGGATGAAAACGAAAAGGAAGAGCAAAATCAAAGTTTTGGGCCTCTCTCTCCCTCGTGTTAGGGTTTCTACTCTTCTGGGCAAGACAAAATTTTGAACTTGCTTCGAAGCTACATCTAGGTCAAAGTTGTGAAGTTGCATCGAAGTTGTGAAGCTATAGCTAGGTCGAATGTGTGAAAGATTGAAGCTGTGGATCTGCTAGGTTGAAGTTGTTGAAGCTGCTAGGTCAAAGTTGCTGAAGCTACTAGGTCGAAGTTACATAAATTGTTGCTAGGGGTTGAAGTTGCAGAAGAATTTGCTGGGCAGGTCGAAGTTGCAAAAGAATTCGCTGGGGATCGAAATTGCAGAAGTTGTTGAAAAGAAGGAAATATTTGACTTGGTCTTGGAGGGTATTGGTCAAGGGTCATAAGTCTTGGGATTCGTCAATTGAGGATATATAAGAAGAGAAGAATTCTTGTGGGTTTTCCTCTCAATTGGAGAGGTTTTGGCCCTGGCTGATCGCCTATATCTCGTGTCCTCTTGTCTCATTGTTCTGTATGTTTTGGTAGCTGTTTGATGAAAAGAACACAATACTAATCAAGTTGAACAATAATGTAATTAAGATAAGTTAAAATACATCACAAGCAGTTATCAAAGGAAGAGAAATCACCTATTTTGTTGTCTCTGGATTTCTCAACATGGTTTCAGAGCTAAGGTGACTACATCAAGGAAGGGTAGCTTAAAGAAGGATACTCAAGGGCCGAAGCACAAGAAGATCGTTCAACATCAAGGACATCGAATCATCAAGAAACTATTCATAAGGGCCGTGTTACTGCTCAAACTAGTAGGGATCCTAGAGGGGCACTTGTTAGATCAAGATCAACAATGCAGCTAAAGCCCACTGTCACCTCAACTAAAACTTCCTACTCTTTACAGACTCTCACCGATGGGAGGAGACTTGATATATAGAGAATCACTTATGAGGGATAGATCAACTAAGATGGATGTGAAGTGATCTCGATGACCCTTTCCTAGGAGAGACTCAAGAGTGGGACTTTCTTGCCATTTTCAGCAAGGTACAAGGTTCTCTAGGATAGGGGAATAGGGATTTGAGGGCTTGGCTTAGGGAATGTGACTTACAAAGGAGATTCCTAAACCCTAAAATCCTTGTGGAACTAGGTTTCACAAGTGGTTTTGAAGAGTTGACTTTGATAAGATATGGGACCACACAAAGACCAAGTGGACCTAGGTTAGGTCAAGAGGATAAGATTTAGCAACCAATGATATGCTTGACCTTAAGGAGGAGAAGGGGATCAAGGAATGAATTTTCAATGCAAGGATCCCAGTGAAGTTTCTAGCCTAAGGGAAACCAAGGGCAAGAATTGGTCTTCGATCTAGGGCTTGCGATATTTCAAGAGCCCACCTTGAAAATCTCATGAAATTCGGAGGGCTTCTTGAGGACACACCAGCACAGTTGTGGGCCAAAAATCGAAGTATTTAGATGGCTAGATCGTGAGATAATTGATGACCTAGGTGACCTAGAGGACTAGAGCTAGAGAAGAGGAAAGGGGAGAAGGAAAATATGTTTAAGGTGGTCACCTTTGGGTGGACTAGTGCCTAATACTTTGGGGAGGTTAGAGTCAGGTGGAATTATGACTATGGACCTTTGAATTTTCTAGGCCGAGGAGGCCTCAAAGACAACTTTGCTTGGCAATAGGGCAACAACAAAAGCAACTCCAAAGACTTTATACTTCGTTTTGCAAGATAAATGGCTTGTCAAGATGAATTGCGGTAATGAAACATCCCTAGGAACATTCATTCATTATACATGGCCCATACATGAAGCATTCACTATCTAGAACCAAAATCTCCACAACTTCGCATAAGAGATGCAACAAATAAGCCCTGGTATAGTGAAATCCCAACAACAATATATGTGACAATATTAGAAAGAAAGAATAGCATTAAAATGTACTTACATGTATAAGAATATATCCAACCATCCAAAAACTTGCCATCAAGAAGCTCCAAGACATGAAAATTATCCAAACATCAAAATTCATTTCATGCTCCAAAAATTCATCCTCCAAGAAGGATAGTGAAATCTCTAAAGAGATACTAGTTCCAAATCCAAGTGATGATGCTAAAATGAATTCACATCACTTGTATTTATAATTTCTAATGAGTTTGATTTAGCTAATTAGGCCTACATTAGCCCCTACAATAAAATAATGTGCAAAATAACTAACTTTTGGTGACAAGCTGAC
>APFE031158124.1:103060-208008 GCA_000404065.3 Pinus taeda | reverse complement strand
CCATATGTGCCATAATGTGTAGTTGAACTCCCAAAAACAGTGGACAAGGAGCTAGTCCCTTGTAATAACTTGTGGTGCTCCAAATGACATGTGGGGGTTCACAAGTGTCCTCATGGGTTTCCAAACAGATCGAAAATGCCTATAGCTCGCCTCCTTTGATTTAATGATAATAACAGTGTAATTGTGAGAAATTTCCAAGATGAAAGCAACAATTTCCTTTATCAAGCAAAAATGACCACAATTCCTTCATAAAAGCACTAGGTCTCAAGAAACCCTAATTTGCAATTCAAAATGAGTTTGACTACAAATAAGCAACAACTAAGGCTTAATCGGTGTATTTGACAGAACAAAATAAGAATATCATAAGAAAAAGGACAATTTATCTTGTTTTGATCAATCAGAAAATCAACCAAGCAAAACCCTAAGTAATTTTTTCAAAAAGACCTAATTATAAAAAATCATTAACAAAGCAATCAATCGAGTCCAAAAGAGACACAACACAGTCCAAACAAAGATAATGACACTTTCGAAAACAAACTCAGGTCTGGGTTGAAGTAAAAGCTATATTTTAAAAAATTCTCAAGGATTGTGCGGGTTTATAGTGGCTGTGCTTTGTTGATAAGGAAAAACGGGCGCAGAACTGTGCTTTGTTAGCAAACAGAAACAACACAAAAGTAAAAAACTTATGAAAAAAATTCGAAAAATCAACCACACAGATCTAAAAGGTCATTAATTTATAAAGGCTCGGGCCTAGATAAATCAAAAGAATCAAAGAGAAAAACTAAGGGAAAAGACGAGAACGGAGACGTTCCCCAGTATGGTTGCCAATTTGTTACATCGGACAAATCCCTCTTGCGGACAAGAGCGATCTCCCTAGATCCTTGACAGAAACTAGAAACAAACAGGACAATTGAACTGACCCTTTCCCTAAGTTGAGCTTGTTTGAATTATAAGAATTAAAGCTAATGGATGAGCCTCTTACCTATTTCACGAAATGCTCGATGAAGATCCCTTGTTGCAATTCGATGGCACTATTCAATGCTTGATAAGACCTGCAAACATCGACCATAAAAGGATCAAAAGCACGTGCAATATAATAATCCAAACAACTTACCTAATGATCAAGGAATTTAGGAATTGAATTTGCCTTAATAAACATTATAAACAATTGTAAACCATTCATTATTCAAATAAGACAAATCAGTGGGAGAAAGTGTTTATTTGTATTAATCAAAGATTAAGAGGAGCCTTACAACCTTCACCTTGATGCTGTAAAGTCCCTCCCAAATGCCTTCAATCTCCTCCTTAGATGACAAGCTTTCCAATCTCAAACCAACAACATAAGTTTATCTTCTCTGAATTCTGACCTCCTCAATCCCTGTACCCTCTAGTCATTTTATAGGCCAAGAGGAAGAAGTTTCAGATCCAAAAGAGGAGGATGAGACTCCTTCATTGAGGGAATAGGTTACCATGAGAAAAGGGATGAAGATGCATCATATGAGGGTTATAGTTCGAATAGTCATCACCTAGAAGCTTTCAGTTGGGAAATATTCGACCAACTATGTTTCTAGAATGTACTTTTTATTTTTACTTTCTTGAATTCACCTGTGCGGGTTTAGAGTGGCAGACAAAGCGCATCTCTGTGCTGTTCTTAGAGTTAATTCCAACGAATGTGCAGGAAACTCTAGAAAAATCAGCGCAAGTGGAACTTAACAAGGTGTGACAACTATTTTCCCCAAATTTCTCATCTACTTTAGAATATTTTGGGTTGTTTGACTTTTGAGGAGTTGGTTCAAACATGTTCACAGATGGTAAAAAGACCCATAAACTGATCAAGTGTTATGGCGACAAATTGACATGTAACAAGTGGACAAGGGGTTGGCCCCTTGTAATAACCTGTGGTGCTCCAAATAACATGTGGGGGCACACAAGTTTCCTCATGGGTCTCTAAACAAATGAAAGATGCTTGTAGATTGCTTGCAAGGGCTAGGATGAAGGTTTAGGTGATGCCATGTCATCGTGCAAGTGCCAGATCATCTGCCAAGTGTATGGTGCAACTCCGGGGCCTGTTGGGCATGATGGATCAGGTGCATCTTCCTCGTCCAATAAGTGAACCATGAGCAATATTTGAATGGCTGTGGGGATCCATGGAGTGTTGTTTGCTACTATGGAGGCCCATGGCTCTCTACACACACCCTACATGTGCCAATGTAGCCCTCCGGGGTCAGGACGCTGTATAGGAAGACCAAACCGAAATGGAAACCACCTGCAATCCTGCATAAGATCCAATGTGTCCCTGTGCCTTCTAGCACACCAAGTCATTAAAGAAATCAAGTAGAAGAGTTTATGAACCATGGATAACAAGTGAGCACTTCTTAATGGCATGCCCTTCCATAGTGGGCTTTGGCATGTGCTAATGTCTCCCAGCTCCGAATAGGGCTAACTAGGCATCTTATTAGGTGGTTTCTACCTCTAAAGGGCGTGGTATGTTCGTGGTACATCCTTCAAATGGTGGTGGCATGTGGCATAATGATGTAATGGAGTAGGGAATGAAAGGGGGCAACCTGGATCACATGCCATGGTACAAGGGTAGCTAATAAAAGGGAAGCCTACACTTGGGTAAATAATGTGTAGGAGGGAGCAATCGTGGTGCATGAATTACCCCGGCCTTGATTTTTCCACCCTTCTTCATATGCCTTTTGCCTTCTTATGATTTTCTTTACTTAATTGCTCGGGGCTCTAGGTAATGAGAGCATGATGCGTAAAGTATAGCAATGGATACCCCCTTATAAGATGGGGCAGTTCATCGCCCACTGGGGTTTGGGACAATCATGGGTTCCTAAATGATAAAGGAGGCTCATCAAGGGCAATGTAGGAACTAGGGTGATGGCCATGGAATGGGGTAGAGCTCATGTCATGGCTTTTGCCCATGTGCTAAATGCTTTTGTCCCGACCATATTTTGCATTTTATGGTACAATTTCCTGTCGAATGTGGCCAATTATGCTTTTTCTCTTTCTTTTAACTGCATCATTCCAGGCTCAACCCAAGATGTGGGGCAAGGGGAGGGGGTGGCTGACCCTATGTGGACCTAATGGAGGAATGTGGACCTAGGTGGGAGGAGAGATGACTGGGGGTGTAATGAGCAGAAGGGGAATAATATATGCGAATCGGGGAGCATGACCATGCGGGTTTCCATGTAGTACCATCCCTAAAACCAATAAGTCAGTGAAAGAGATCCCATGGGACTAGAGTGCAAGGTTAACATCCCGAAAGAGACTTAGGGGACAAGAGCACAAACCTAGACCACTCTTTCCGCCGAATCCCCCTATGAATCCATGCCCAAAGTTTCCATCATAAATGAACTAGAATACTCAATTACCAAATAACAAGTCATACCTTTAGGTTTGGGAGGCCCATCTTCAAACATACGATCATGACAAACGGTTGAGGGACCACATGGCTGGCTTGGGTGGCAGAGAAATGGCACATCGAGCTAGTTGGTGGCTGCGAGGGGCTGTTGGCTGCCGACTGAGGACCATCATGGAGAAGAAATTTCTCCTAGTGGTATCACCCACAAAATGGTGGGTAACAGGCCGAAAAAACTAAGAAGCATTAAGAAGGACTACTGAAAGCAACAACAAGGAGAAGACCTCAAAACCCTAGCTCACTCAAAGATAGGGTTCTTCATCTGAAGCATTCTTGGGAAGCTTACAATCTCCATCACAAGGAAATGAAGACCTCAAAGACCCTACATCAACTCAAAGAAGAATTACACATTGAAGTTGTTGTCCTCTGAGATGACTCTAGGTCAGTTAGTCATGCCAGAGCATCTAAAATGTTTTGTTTGTTCTTAAGGTTTTTGGATGACCAATGTTATGAATTATTGAAAACAGGGGCTTAAATCTTAACAATTACTAAAGAAAGAAAGGGATGCTATTTGTCTGGCTATAGTTAATTGATTTAAAATGAGTGAATAGCAGAATCTTGATGAAATATAACTTGCTAAATATTCAATCATAATACTTGATTGGTTATAAGAAAAGAATACAAGCAAACAACGTTACCTGTAGAACAAAATATATTTAAACAAATGCAGATTTGTATGACAATTAATTGATATAGAGGAGTTTATAATAACCGATAGTCTTATAAACTAGTCCCTAGTTATTGTTGATAACTTCACAGGGGATTTAAGACTCACTGATACTTAGTATGATCTTACCCAGATCTTTGCATAAAGACTTAAATATATGAAGAAAGACATAATGAAATAAGTACATATGAAAAACTTACTAGGAGACAAACTATAGAGGCAAATTCATAATTCTTTCATTAACTTGGCAAATCTCTAGCTCGGTTACAATTCTATTCTCAAAGTTCATCCAAGGGTTCAACCCTTAATAACTCGAAGGAGGAGTTATTAATACAAAAAGTTCTTCTAGATATTTTCTAAAACAAAAATACAAAAATAGTACAAAATTATAGGAATTTCAAAACTGCTAAGTGCTGGCACTATTCTTTAGGAATCTGTTGATGATGTGATGCCCAAAAAGTGTTGCCCAACTGTTTGTCAGTTGTTGATGAAAGTTACTTGATAACTTCGCACAAGTGATCCCACCGGTCTTCACTTGGTATAGCAAGATTTACCAATTTCTTGTAAACTTCATCAACCTCGGTGTACTTCTCAAAAGTGGGCTTATTTACAAAAAAAAATTTAATCTCATGTTTAATAGTCAAGTCAAAATCTAAAGCTTCTAACATTTGTTTTCCTGTAATATGACCCTTATGCCTGCAAAACTTGTTTGATAAGTTGCTATAGTATAAAGCTTTTGACAATATTCCTCCAAACTGATCAACCTGTCATTTGGGGCCACTAATCTTGATAGTGCTCTCTGATTAAGTAAATTAAACTTAAAATGAAACCTCTAAACATAAATCTTCAAGGTTTGGCACTTAGTCTCTAAATGAGTCATAAGGTTCTTTTTTTGCAAAACCTTCTTGATTTCCAAAATGGTTTTTGTTCTGTCCAGAATCTCAATCTGCTCCAACTCGAGCCTGGTTTTTGAATTAAGAACTCTGATCATGTTTGTAGTTTCACTCGGTTTGTCTTTGAGAAGTTGCTTAACATCATCAATAGTTATTTGACATCTGTTTATAAGTTCCTCCCACTCAAAAATGATATGAATGGAGGGCCATACTTTAGTTATGGCCTAACTAATATCTGCCCAAATGCTTTCCTTGGCTTGGGACAAGGTTTGAGTCATTAATGACTCACTCTACAACTCTTCTATTCCTCTGTTTAACCTGTGGGTCTTTTGCATTTCTTCAAGATACAGAGTATCATTCTTTATCTTCTGAGCTTCCAGATTCTTAAATTTCTTATGAAGCCTTTCGTTTTCTTGTTTCTGGTGACTCAGCTCATGTAAGAGTTTGTTCAAATACCTTGCTGTCAATGTAGATTGTGCTGTGGCTGATGTAGATTCCCTTGCTGTTTTGGACACTGTAATAGGAATAGCTGTGATGGGAGCTATAACTAACTGAGTAAATTGCTCTTTTTCCTTGAGCAATTTCTTAATTTTTTCCTCCATGGTCTTTATCTATACATTCTGCTCAATGATCAGTTTGAGCATTTCTTCCTTGTGTTGTTCACTTTCTGCTATCTCCTTGGTCTGGGGGTCCTTTGTAGAAGGCAGTTTAAGCTACTTCCTCAATGCTGCAATATCTGTATTTTTCTTTTTGATAATATCTTCTGCAGCTTTAACATTAGTAGGGTCATATCCAATTTTAAACACTAAGTCTTGTTAAGTTATGGTATGTTCTATGCTTATAACAATTTACTTCTTTTTCTTATTATATTCCACAGATTAGCAATCACATGTACATAAAGTAAAGTGCAGATAGAACATTAAACGATCGACAATAAACAAGCCAAGACAAGAGACACAAGATGTGGCGGCTAGCCAAGGACAAACCCACAATGTGTGGGGAAACCCTTTGATCAAATCTTCGTTTATCTTCGATAATTCAGCAGAGAGAAAGAGTACAATAAATCTGATTTATATCAGTAGTAGCAAACCCCAGATTAGAAGCATCAACATTGGTGGCGTTATCATCAAACTAGGGCAGACGATATCTCACAAACTGACTGTCGGATCAGATTGATTCCACCACCAAAAGTTGCAGCTTCTAGAGGAGGTTCAGATGAACCTACAACGCAGTTCATATGAGGAGATCTTTTGGTCCACGTAGGTCAAACTTCACTTCTGCAGTTGCAGCTTCAGTTTTAACAGCTTCCTTCAAACTAGGGCAGTCGATATCTTGCAAATTGTCCATCGGATTGACTTGATTCCACCACTAAAAGTTGCGGCTTTCAGAGGAGGTTTAGATGAACCTACAACGCAGTTCAGATGAGGAGATCTTCTGGTCGACGCAGGTCAAACTTTACTTATGTAGTTGTAGCTTTAGTTTCAGCGGCTTCCTTCAAACTAGGGCAGTGGATATTTTGCAAACCGTCCGTTGGATTGACTTGATTCCACCACCAAAAGTTGCGGCTTTTAGAGGAGGTTCAGATGAACCTACAATGCAGTTCAGATGAGGAGATCTTCTAGTCCACGCAGGTCAAACTTTACTTCTATAGTTGCAGCTTCGGTTTCAGCAGCTTCCGGCTTCACATGTGTGAGGGAGAGACCCTTTTCTGCGCAGTAGAGAAGAGACTCTTTTTTGCGCAGTAGAGAGAGAGAGATGTGATGAGATGAGTGAGTCCAAATGAGGAAAGGTCCTCCTGTATTTATACACAACGTTGGTGTTTGAATAGATGCAACTGTTGGGCTTCTGAGCCTACATGAGTTGTAGGTCGGCTTGATAATAATTCCATAATCAAAATAAATTCATATCTCCATGAATACTTATCGGAATTGGATGATCTTTATATCAATCCTACACCTCTTGATGAGAGGAATCTAATAAAAATATTCTCAGCCATGAATAAGATTACCCACATGAAGTTTGGCCCTAGTTGCCAATTTTAACACTCCCTCTCAACTAGGGAGAACTTCATTTGCAATTTGTCTATTAGTCATTACTATTCATTCATCAAATGCACTGCCCTGTATAGCCTGACCCTTGCCCTGCTCTGCTCTATTTTGCCTGTTCTGCTTTGTCTTGTTCTGCCCTGTACTGATCTGTACGCCTTTGCTCTGCTTTTGTTCGAATTATGAGGAAGAAGAAATGATCGAGGATGTATCATACTGACTCAAAGTCAGTCTCAGAGTATGTACCACTAGTCCTAGACCAGTCTCAACCAACCAAAGTCAGCGTCATAGTGAGTACAACTCCTACCACTGGTCCTAGACCAGTAACATCCAACACTGACTCAAAGTCAGTCTCAGAGTGCGTACCACTGGTCCCAGACCAGTAACAACCGACCCGAAGTCAGTGTCATAGAATGTACCACTCCTACCACTGGTCCCAGACCAGTATCATTGATCCCAGATCAATGGAGGTCATCCTAGCATAGGGAGTACGGTAGATACAATGATGCATCCATCGGTACTACTATGGTCCCTAATTTCATTACCTTGCTCATTGATCATATGAGAGGTACTTCCCATGAGTCCCAGACTGCATGGGTAGGATGTCTCGACAGGAGAACTTAATCAATCCTGTCTCACAGGAGAACACATCAATCCTACTACAATCGCCATGGAGAACACATCAATCCAGGCCTCCATGGAGAACACATCAATCCAGGCCTCATAGTAGAACACATCAATCCTACTACAATTGCCATGGAGAACACATCAATCCAGGCCTCACAGGAGAACACATCAATCCTGCTACAATCACCATGCAAAACACATCAATTTAGGCCTCACAGGATAACACATCAATCCTGCTACAATCGCCATGGAGAACACATCAATCCAGGCCTCACAGGAGAACACATCGATCCTGCTACAATCGCCATGGAGAGCACATCAATCCAGGCCTCACAAGAGAACTAATCATCTTGCTACACAGGAGAGCGAATCATCCTGTTCCACAAGAGAGCGAATCATCTTGTCCCACACGAGAGCGAATCATCTTGTTCCAGTGCGCATCACCAAAGGAGGGTGAATCACCCTGTGGTCATATGTTGCTCTAGTAAGAACCGCAAGCCCTCAGAGCTCCTAGAGCTCAATGTATGCAACATGCAGGACCCTTGTACAAGGGTTTCTTGATGGAGCCTCCTTGCTCATCGACTTACCATATCCCAGATGATGTCTATCTGCTGGAGCGATCGAAGAATACGGGATTCCTCAATAATCGAATCCCACCTTCGATTGTTACAAAGAATCACAGTGGTATGTGTTCAAATAGCTCGTTGAAGAGCTTCCCCAACCAGGCAGCTTCATACGATATCATACTCGTAGATATGTATCCGGTCTCAGCGGTGCTTATTGCAACCGAATTCTACTTCCTGCTAATGCATTATATCGAAGCAGAATCCAAAGAGAAACAACATTAAAAAGTGCTCCAGTGATCCTCCACACTACCTGCCTAATCAACATTCGAATGATCATGCAGTTTCATATTTCCGGCAGTGTATCTCAATCCATGAGAGATTGTGTTCTGAAGACATCTCAGAAGATTCTTGGTACCAATCTAGTGAGGCTCAACCAAATATGAGCTCACAATGCTAACTACAAAACATATGTTCGGACAGAGGTTCATCAAGAACATCAACGCAAATGAGTTTTTGAAACTCATAGGCATTTCTCAAATCTGGTCTGACATCACTACCATATAACTTTTGAAAGTTAAGATCCTTGAGGTAGTCACAGGCTTGCAGTCCACCATACCAAATCTTTTCAGAATCTTCACCACATATTTTCCTTGAGATAGGAAAATTTCCCTTAGCTTCTGCCACACTTCAAGTTCTTGGTTCTTCATTTCAAATTCTGAAGCGAACTCCCTCTTACATTTGTGAATGAGAGGGTATGAACCTGTTAGAAAGAGGTGATCCACATACAACACTAGTATGAGAGGCTTGTCATCTTCAACCTTAAAGTAAAGGTTAGGGTCGGCTTCACTCCTAGTGAATCCCAGCTTCATCAAGTAGCTATCGATCCTCTCATACCATGCTCAGGGTGCTTGCTTCAGCCCATAGAGAGCCTTCTTCAATCTGCATACATGAGATTTTCAATTATAAATCTCAAATCCTTCGGGTTGCTCCACATAGACTTCTTCTTTGATCGAACCGTGCAAGAACGCCGTCTTGACATCCATCTAATGTAGGTTCCATCCTTGTGAAGCGGCAAGGGCTATGATCAAGCGGATGGTTGTACATCTAGCAACAGGTGCAAATATCTCATCATAGCCTATACCTTCCTTCTGGGAGAAACCACGAGCAACAAAACGAGCCTTATACTTTTCTGTGCTTCCATCTGTTGCATGCTTTATCTAGTAACGCCATTTGGAAGTAACAACTGTCTTGTCCTGGGGTCTAGGAACTACTTCCCAGAAATCATTCTTCATAATAGACTCATATTCTTCGATCATAACATCCTTCCATACTTGATGCTTAACAACATCTTAGAATGATGAAGGTTCATTTTGTATGATCGTGCTCATGATGGTCAAGTATCCTTGATATCTGTTGGGTTTCTTACTTTCACAGAAGGTTCCTCGGGGTGCAACATGTCTTTCAGCATCATCAAGTATCCCCCTAAGCCATGAAGGCCTCTTCCTGGAAGAGGAAGGCTCAGGTGGATAAATAGGATCCATCGGTTCTTCCACATCAGGCATTGTTACATCATCTACCCATAGAGACAACTTCAACAATCGCACTGTGCCACACCATTTTGCTCTGTAGTATGTGGTGTAGTAGTCTCCCTCTTAATGCTAAGGTCAGGTATGCCTGAGTGAATCAATTGTAATATATTGGAGGTCTTGCTTAGGCTTGAGGGGAATGGTCCCCTTTTAAGCTTTCCTTCAGCACATCCTGAACATACACCTTCTTTTTCTACTTGGAATTTGGGCATCCCTGTTACCATATGTCTTACATCGGGTAGATCTTTGTAATAAAGGTGGGCAAACCTCCAATGCCAAAGTTCGGACTGAAGAGATGTGTCATAAGACATGACACCTACCTGACTTTCATTGACCTAATATAATGAATCAACACGAAACCAAGAGTAAAGGCATCTTTAACATTATTTTTCAATACACATACCTTGCCATTGCTGAAGGTTACCTTGTAGCCTTTGTCTTCCATTGTTGAGATGGACACCAAGTTCTTTCGGAGGTCAAGTGCATTTAATACATCCTGGAATTTCTAGCCTTCTTGAATGGTTGTCCTCTTCCTTGATTTCCAGCATTCCTTTTACCTTTGCTATTGAATTTTCCATCCCTTTGATTACCATGAGAGGGATTTTGATCATCACCACGGTGAGAGTCCTTTCTATCAGGGCATTCCCTTACATAGTGACCTGCTTTATTGCAAATGTAACATCGTCCTTTTCTTCCACCCTTAGGTCCAGCCTTTCTTTTCGATTTAGACTCGGAATTATTTCTTTTCTTAGCATGAGAAGAAAAGGCAGTAGGAGGACCTTTAGGTAAGGGCATTTCTTGCTCTTCTACCCTTGTTTCTTCTTGAATGCATCTAGCCATTAATTCCTCGAAACCAGGAATTACATTATTGTTCAGAAGAGTAGTCCTGAAAACGTACCATTCGGATGGTAATCTTCCAAGAGTCGTGAGTGCCATTTCTCTGTCAGTAATAGTCTCCCCAATAGATAGGAGATCGTTCTTGATCTCGGTGATTCTTAAGAGGTATGCTTGCATACTCTCATCTTTACCCTTCTTGATTTCCCTCAGCTTATTTCTAAGAAACAAAACTTGATTTGCATCATTAACATTAAATAAACTCACCAGTCTATCGTAGATTTCCTTGGAGGTGTCCAGTTCAGAGATGTAGGCCACCAAGTGCTTGTCGATAGAGTCCCGAATGATCTTTTTTGTTTTAGCTTCTTCGTTTTTCCATTTGTTCCAGGCAGCAGTGGATGCATTTGATGGAGGCTCAACAATATTGCCTCTTACATGGTCCAACACTCCTTGATCTTCTAGGGTTAGATCGATAGACATCTTCCATCCGTGATAGTAAGCTTTCTCACGGAGCTTGTCTTCGGCAGGAAAGAGTGTTGAGGACCCCATAGTTCTTTTAGGATAGCTTTGCCAATCTTCTCTTCGGTGATTGCTCTTGCTCTTGCTCAGGCTTTGTCTTCACCTCAGCTCTGATTCCATGTTTAGTTATGGTATGTTCTATGCTTATATCAGTTTACTTCTTTTTCTTATTATATTCCACAGATTAACAATCACATGTACATAAAGTAAAGTGCATATAGAACATTAAACGATCGACAGAAAACAAGCCAAGACAAGAGACACAAGATGTGGCGGCTAGTCAGGGACAAACCCCACAATGTGTGCGGAAACCCTTTGATCAAATCTTCTTCTATCTTCAATAGTTCAGCAGAGAGAAATAGTACAATAAATCTGATTTATTCAGCAGTAGCAAACCCTAGATCAGCAGCGTCAACATTGGCGACTACATCATCAGGTCGGCTTGATTCCACTGCCAAAAGTTGCGACTTCCAGAGGAGGTTCAGATGAACCTACATCGTAGTTCAGGTGAGGAGATCTTCTGGTCCACGCAGGTCAAACTTCACTTCTGCAGTTGCAGGATTAGTTTCAGCAGCTTCTTTCAAACTAGGGCAGTCGATAATAGATATCTTGCAAACCGTCCATCGGATTGACTTGATTCCACCACCAAAAGTTGTGGCTTTCAGAGGAGGTTCAAATGAAACTACAACGCAGTTCACATGAGGAGATCTTTTGGTCCACGCAGGTCAAACTTTACTTCTGCAGTTGCAGCTTCAGTTTCAACAACTTCCTTCAAACTAGGGCAGTCGATATCTTGCAAACCGTCCGTCGGATTGAGTTGATTCCACCACCAAAAGTTGTGGCTTTCAGAGGAGGTTTAGATGAACCTATGGCGCAGTTCAGATAAGGAGATTTTCTAGTTCATGCAAATCAAACTTTACTTCTGCAGTTGCAGCTTCAGTTTCAGCAGCTTCTGGCTTCACATGTGTGAGGGAGAGACCCTTTTCTGCACAATAGAAAAGAGACTCTTTTCTGCACAGTAGAGAGAGAGAGATGTGATGAGATGAGTGAGTCCAAATGAGGAAAGGTCCTCTTGTATTTATACACAACATTGGTGTTTGAATGGATGTGACTGTTGGGCTTCTGAGCCTACATGAGTTGTAGGTTGGCTTGATAATAATTCCATAATCAAAATAAATTTATATCTCCATGAATACTTATCGGAATCAGATGATCTTTATATCATTCCTACACCTCTCGACAAGAGGAATCTAATAAAAATATTATCAGCCATGAATAAGATGAGCCACATGAAGTTTGGCCCTAGTTGCAAATTTTAACAAGTCTTTTAATGACTTGACCCTGTTATCCTTTGCTAAAGAGGATATCTTTTAAATCTTCAATTATGACTACACATTTGACAAAGCAGTTTTGAGTTTTTACAACGCCATAGCAGTATTGGTCATGGTAGAGAAAAACATCTCACCAAACTGCCTATGCATGTCCATTTGATCAATTGGGTGTATTTGATTAGCATTAAAAGAAATTACAGTCTTCTTGTAATCAGAAGAAGCCTTGGGAAAAGGCACTTGAGCCTGCAGAAAAGCCATTTGCATTCTACCCTAGTCGCTGTCAAAAGTTGTCAACAACCTGTGCTATGAAGTAGAAGTTTGCTTCCAAAATTGTGCATAAACATTTGCCTTTAAAGCTTCATTCTTCTGCCTAATTTCAAGGAAACTAGTGAAGACATTTGGCTCCTCTGTTTCACTTTCTCCTACAGATTGTGTGATCTTTAACAAATTCTGTGAAGCAGAAGAAGAAGATGGAGTAGTGATTACAGGTTCTTCTGTCCCTATAGAACCCTGTGAATCATCCAAATTGATGATGATAGGCTCCTTCTGACCTTGAGTAGTAGTAGTGCCTTTGGAGACAACCCTTGGTTTCTTATGATAGTGTATGAATTCCTTTTCTCCAATTGTTGATGATGAAGATCCTTCTTTGGGCCTCGTGTCATGCTTGGTTTGAGAAGTAGGAGTCGGAAGAGTAAAAGGAGGTAAAACTTGTTCTTCTGCTTCTTGAAGAGTATTCTCTTCCCACTGTTCTTGTTTTTTTGAACTTCTCAATCTTTGGTCTCTGTGTATGATTGTAAGGTGTGGTTTTGAGTTCAACCCTTAAGTCTGAGATAATACTAAATGGGTCATAAGACCAGGTGAAGCTTGGTTGAAAACCCATCTGTTTTAGTATTGCATTTGCTTCTAAACCTGCTAATCTAGTATTACAGATGAATGGTCCTACCTGTGCCTTTATCTTGAACTGAGATCTCCTCTTCCCTGAAATAAAATGAAGCTCATCCATATTCATGATTTGCCTAATATATCGCAGAGAAAATTCTCATTGGAACATATTTGGGTAGTTTATATGGAGCCAATTCGCAGCTATATACTCTGATCTCTGTGTAGTTCTGGTAAAGATACTAGTCTCTTGTTATAACCTGATCACTGAGATATGACATCCTTTTAATTTCTGTACTGATCCTAGGTTCACTCTAAAGGCTGAGATGCTGTGCAACTGGGTGAATGAAACAATCAATGAAGTCTGAAAATCTGAACTCAGTTGAGTTCTTCCTAATCAACGAGGTCCACTGTGTGACTGCTTGATTCTCTTGCTAATCATCCTGCTTGCGTAGAACAATAGGTGACTTGTCTCCCTGCTGAAAATAAACATATGTACTAGCACAAAGGAGTATTTGAACACTCTTTCAGTAGTTATATTCATCAATTGCTCATACATAGCTTCAGCCAAAAATTGATTGTAATTATACATGAAGGCAGGTTTGTTTTCTTTAGAAAAAATGGACAAATAGCCTAGGATAGCTTCATCTACCCATTGATCTGATTAGTAGCCTAACAAGCAAGAAATTAGGGAAATTATGTGTTTAGATCTCTCAGAGAACATGGATGCTGGATAAGGAGGATTCTTTTTAGGGAGCTCAACATCTTCAGGGAGAAAGATCTCAAAAATTTGAGCTCTTTGAGGGAAGGTGAGGTTATGATATAGGTCAATTAATGATGCAGTGGAGAAAAAGCTAAGGGAATCATTTTCAGGGATTAAAAGCATTTTGTTAATGGTTTCTGGGGTGATAGACATTAGAATGTCTCCATTCTGAATTACCACAGTTCTCTGTAAAGGATTATACTTGGCTTGGCACTACATAACTAGATCAAGAAAGGAGTAGGTCCAAGGAAACATATACAGAGGTAAAAGGGATTCCCATAGGTTTATGTCATCTTTAGAGTCAATGTAAGTCTGTTTGAGCCAATTATGTAATTCGAACATGTTGAGTTCACGTTCTGTGTCTGTGATTTTAAAATATTGGTCAGCTAACGAGATGTGGTCCAGGTGTAAGGCATCAGAGGCCTTTTGGGTTTCCTGTACTGTAGAAGAACTAGCAGATGGCTTGTCTTTCCTCTTTGGAGCCATGATAAAACTAAAATGGAGGATAACAGAAAAGTTGCGGAGGTACCTTTAGAATGACACTTACTGTTCGTAGACTTGGCTCGGTAGAGACTGTAAAACAGGAATAGTGAATTCAACAGTGAAAGAGAAATTGAGGAAGACAAGTGTAACAGGGCGAAGGGATATTTATCATTGAAATAAGCTTACTGTTACGGGAAAGCCATTATTGATTGGCTAATTGGGCATTTAATGGAGGAAGATCAACAACGAGAAATAATAAATTGGCGGTAACAGATAGGCGGAAACGGATCGGCAGCAATGGGCACGTGGCGTGGAGCGGTTGGAGGCTGAAGGTGCAGGAGATATTACCATTGGCGTGGTATTAGGAAGCGCAGGAAGGTATAAAGCAGATTTTGGAGGGGGGTGGTGGTAAGCGGTAAGGAGTGAGGGGAGTGCAAAGAGCGGAGGTGATGACACATTAGCGGGGGGCCCGCAGGGGCAAAACAACTTTTTGCACCCCCTTGCCGTTATCCAATATCATGGTGAGGGGGTGCGAAGAGGCTTCCCCGCCATTAATCTGGGTGGGGAGGCAGATCACCGTCGGTTATTGCTCAACCTTTATCGCTTGCTGACAAATAACTTTTGTCATATATGACTTTGACATAAAAACCATATAAATGTTTATTTACAACAAATTAATCATTGTTTAAAAGGTAATTAAACGCTAATTGAAACTTAATCTATTCAGGCGCATTTAGACTAGCAGCCCTTATTTTCTAATTCACTAATTAAGCCTAATCTAATACAACTTTGGCCAAATTTTGAGCATATTAGGTCTTTAATTTATCTTGTTCTATCCTAACTTCTAATGTTCAACCAAGATTAAACAGTTTGGTGAACTTATTCACTAATTTAAAACATAAATTTAAATGAATTGATCAAGATTAAACAGTTTGATCTAAATCAAAAGAAAAGGCTATGGCATATCAACAAGCTGCACACAAACGTTTATTTATTACAAGTGCAATTTATTTCATGAAGTGACATTTAAACACGCACACTTATTTTTGATGGGTTTTTATTTCATCTCTTTTTTTATTTTCTATTTTTTCATATTTTCATTTATGTTTTTTACACCGTCTTTCATAAATGAAAACTAACATATCAAAAATAAAGCATGTTACAACAGAAGAATCTTGAAGTCTCCAATTGAAGGAAGCGGGAAGAAGGCATTGTCATCTTCATCAAGAAGACATGTTCTATTATCAACATCATCATCAAAAATCAAGAAGGCATCAAGCTGAAGATATTGTCATCAAGGAGTGTCTTCACAAGTAAGTATCTTTATATCTATGGCTAGATCTATTAAAATGACTTCATTTTGCGAGGAGAGCAACAAATTGGTTGCATCAACAAACTATCTTGCATGGAAAAAGAGGACAAATTTGATCCTCGTAGAAAATGAAGTCATTGGTCATGTTAAGGGTTTATTTGTCGAACTGGCAAAAGAAGAAGCTCAAGCTCTAGCAAAATACATGAGGGTGTAATGTCCCAAATGAAATAAATTTGGAACAAGCTCTTCACATAAAGTTTATCATGCATTTAGCAAAAGATTGCCATGTAAAATTAAAGAAAAACATAGCACTGCAATCTATAACACACTGAACAAGAAAATTCTCAGCTTTATTATATTAGATACGTTGGGAGTTTACATGCACATACAACCCATATATCTGAGATGAAAAGTTGGTCTCAAATAGATCTACAATAAGGCCACAAATCAACTTCCAAAACAAATTGAAAAACAATACACTGCAACCTGTGAACCCTGAATGGATCTACCAAGGGAAGAGAAGGGTCCTCGCCCACTCTCACTGAATCACTTGAGGGTTTCTGTCCTAGGGCTATTGCTGAAGTAGAGAACAACGTTCTCAAACCTCTCCACAAGAAGAAATTCCAAATCCATGATGTCTCCAAATGTCCTCCTTTTTTATAGATCCGATGGATAGATCTCCAAGCCTCTAGAAGCATCTTATTTTATTATTTTATTATTATTCTAGAAGCTCCTCCATTGACTTTATCTTAAGTGACCTTTTAATTTTATTTTATTTCACCTAAATCACTTTTGGTCCATTTTCTCCAATTAATTATTTTTCCTTAATTAAATGGCTAATTAAAGTCATTTTTAACTAAGGAAAATGGTAAATTGCCCACCATACTCTCTTTGGCCATTGGAAGTCACTTCTTAGCATCCTGTCCTGTAGATCTTCTCGTTCCGGTTCCAATGAGCTATTACACTAAAGTGTTCCATCAATTAATCTCCTAAGAATGCCACCTCGAGCATAATTAATTAAGTTATGCCAATAATAACCCTGTTTTACGAGAATTATCAGAAAGTCACGAAACCAAAAACAGGATGTGCGGCACTGATCATGATGATGAATATGCCAAGTTGAATGCCATCAAACCGCTTAAAAACTCCTCATAACTCCATTGGGATCCCTGATGACATAAATCGGCTCCACGGACCTGGCCATGAACTTGCCCTTGAAATCCACTCTAGCTGTACTATGGAGGAAAATAAATGGGGTCACTACAGTCCTCCCACCCCAAGGTTGCCTGCCCTCAAGAAATCCAAATATGTGGACCAATCTGATGGCCCAACGCAACTGAGTCCCAATGCCTGGATCCCATATGAACCATTGCGTGATGCTATGCTCCTGTGTCAACTCACCATGAACAGACCCCTCAATGGCCGAATACCAGACCAGTCTTTGACTGACCCTGTCATCAATAAATCCTCCTGGATCCCATTGCCACCATGGCCAATCATCGACTATGTCCCTTGGCTCATATTGTGCTTTGTCTTTGGCTATAGTTGCTTCTCCACCAACTGAATACCAGCTCATCACCCCTCTCCAATCCAACCTCGGGCATAGTCCAAGGTCATCCCCACTCTACTGATGCAGGGAAAGTGCTACTAAAGCACTGGTGAACTGTCGGTCCACATCCCACTGCTCATTGAAACATATAGCAACCTCCTCATCTAAGTGCCCTTGCTGTACTGTGCCCCGAACTAAGGTTGATACTCCAAAAGGATACCAACTCATGATCTCCCGACAATCTAATGTATTGACACCTGTGCAAGGGATACGTCTGCCATGCTAATATTGGTCCATGCTGAACTCCTACTACTCTACCCTGTCAATCGAAACATGTCCAAGAAATCTTGCCCCTCTCCCTCTAATGGGAAAAAGTGGGCAAACTATGTTGCAAGCCCCATCTATGTACTCCTGGAGAGGGTTGTTGCTTGAAAATGCTATAGCTCCGCTGGCTACCACTACATGTTTTTGCACCTCATCAGTGGTTAGACCCAAAGATGGATGCATTGCCATCTCCCTCGTCTAACAGGAAACTCCACGCTCCTCCAGTCCACCAAACTCCTGCCAAACTGTCCTGTCATACTCCAGCATCTGCTGAGGATAAGTGTTATTGAACACTATTACCCTGCCAACTGTCTGTACATCTGTCTGCTCCTCATCAATGGTCGACCAGAAGGGTGGATGCCCATCCTCCTCCTTCACAGGCTCAATATGTACCTCCAACTGGCTCTCCCCAAAGGGCTCATCATGCATACTGTGCGCATCCTCCTCCTCAGCTGATTCATGCTCCATCATATACTGCTCATGCTGACTCATCACTGGTGACACACTATCCTGAATGTCTCCCATAGGGTCCACTGACTACTCATTGTAAAAATCTGGCTTGCTGTCAACAACTCTACATGACTCGTGCCCCTCATAAGCATCCTTGTACGAACCCATGGACTCTTCTAAAGAAGAATCCTCACCGTGATGTTCAAAAGGAACTCCCATCTGCTCTACTACGGTCACCTCCTCAGCGTCACTCAACCATGAGTGGTCAGGTCCTCATGGTCCCTTACAGATGAAGCAAAGTCCCTTCCTCCTCATCTCATTCCTACTGCATGATCCCCCAAACTTGAGTAGCACCTCCCTGGTCAACTGTCTTCTGAAAGACCCAATGTTCTACGTTAAGTTGGGGTAGCATTGGATGTGCTTTAGCCACGAAATTTGTTGGAGAGGTTGGGGCGCATGAGATCTCCAACACCCAAAAAGGGTTTGGGCAAATTCTAAACAGATCAAGAGATATTAAAATAATTAATATTTTTAATGGAGTCCCTAAGTCTAAACTTCGGGAAAATAAAATATTAATGTGTATTAATATGAATCTGTGTTAGAGTGGTCCAAAAGACATCAATTAAGCCAGATCTAATCTTAGCCATTGATTAGGGACTTAATCTCGGCCATTGAGATGTCAACATGAAAAGTATAAGAGGCTTGAGGGTCACTTGGAGAGTGCACCAGATGATCAGTCATTCTATTCTCTAGAGCGGGGTTTGTTAAGAGAGATAGAATCAGTGATCGGGAGAGCAGCTAAGCGGCATTGAGTACAGAGAAATAGAGAAGGCATAGATTGTGTTGGGAGAGCAGCGCAACAACCAAAGAGGGTGACGCAGAGCCAGCAAAGGCTCACGCAAGGCCACGCAGAGGCAGCCAAGTGCTGCGCAGAGCACCAGAGGGGCCACCGCCGCTGACGCAGAGGCTCCTAGAGTTGACATAGGGCCTCCTGGGGCTAACGTAGGCCAAGAGAGGCTGACGTAGGGCCAGCGTGAGATAGAGAGGGGCTGACACAGTCCAGTTTGGGCAGACGCTGGGGTTGCAGAGCAGTTTTGTGCTGAGGAGCTGCCGGAAGGATTTTCCGGGGTTTCAGCCATGAGATTTCTCTTAAGCTGTGAGGTATAGCTGCTAAGGAAATTCTCTGTTGGGTAGGCCAGTTTCAACACCCAGATTGTACTTTGATATTGCTTAATAAGAAAACCCTCAGATGGCTGCATCGGTTTTCCCACATTGGTTTTTTTGGGGACATTGGTCCAAAAATAATGGTGTCATGTGGTGTGTTTGTTCTTGTTTCTTTTAGTTGCTGATCTGTAATATGTTGAGCATGCACTGTTGTTTATTTTTAGTATTTACTTTGTAAATAACTTGTTAAAGAAAAATAACAAGTAGGTAGGAATAAATCAGAAAAAGTGCATGAAGGGTTTCTAAACTAAGTAAACTTAGAAACTGCAACATGGTATCAGAGCGTGATTGCAGATCACAGGAGTCTAAGAGACATCATTCGAGCAGAGGAATAGCAGCAGAAAACAACTGTCCCAAGGTTATAGAAGCTGTTTCTAGTAGCGCAGAGGCCTAGAAGTGACACGCAAAGCTAACCAGAGCCACGTAGAAGAGGCTGGGAGTTGCGCAGAGCCTCAGAGAGGCTAGCGTTGCCGACATAGAGGGCTAGAGGGCTGACGCAGACCCCTCTAGGGTGACATAGAGCCAGCGTGAGGCAGAGAGGGGCTGACATAGTTCACAGAGAGGCAGTTGCTGGAGTCTAGAAGGCTGCAGAAATATTGTAGAGTGGAGCTGGTGAGGTACTGTAGTCAGAACAGTACCTGACAGAGTAGGGCCAAAGGAGTTGTTAACGAGGGTTTCTAGCCGAGGAACTTGGATCAGCAGTGCAGTTGCACAAGATGATCAGAGTAGGGGTTATCTCAACAAGCGGCAGAAGGATTTCTAGGAGGGAAATCAGGACTCTCAGAGGGAGTCCAAAAGAGAACTTCCAGACGAGAAGTAGAGACTTAGAGGAGTCGAACAGAGAACTTCCAAGAGGGAAGTAGAAGAGTGTCATGGCACTACACGGGGTAAGAGACCAGGATAGACTAGACGGAGCATCAAACTTCGCAGTTTGGAAGGCCAGAATCTTATTAATGCTTGACAGGAATCGTGTCAAGAACTTCACCTTGAAGGTTATAGCTATCACAGTCGACCCCAATGATAACGACGAGTACGAAGAGGTGATGGCGAGGGCCAAGTGCATTATCCTTGATGGGGTCAAGGATCATGTGGTACCACATATAGTCGAGAAGGAAATGACAGTTGAGATGTGGGAGGCTCTCAAGAACCTGTACCAACGTACTTCTGTGCAGAGAAGAATGTTGCTCGAGAACCAGATGAGGTCATATCAGATGAAGAAGGGTCAATTGTTTGACACCTTTCTCGGAGGACTAAATGAGATCCGAGACCAGTTGACTGCTAGAGGAGCGACACCGGATCAAGAGCTTATGGTGAGGACAACCTTGAATGCTGTCTCATAAGATTGGGAAGTGTTTGTCCAGAGTATCCTGGGCAGAGGGACTCTCCCACCTTGGGACGAGATGTGGGCAGCGCTTTGTCAGGAAGAGATCAGATGGCAGTTGAAGACAGGTAGCAGCAGCAAAGGGATCAAGGTCAAGCAGGAGGAGGAAGATGTGGCCCTAGCATTTGAAGGAAAGTAGGAGAAGCGCAAGAAAAAAGGTCTCTCCAAGATCAAGTGCTTCCACTGTGGGGAGATGGGTCATTATGCAAACCAGTGCCCAAGGAAGAAGAGTAAGGGAGAGTCTTCCGAGACCAAGGCAGCGCCAGCATGGGCAGAGAAGGAAGTTTTGACAGACGATGACTATGCCATGAGTGCACACACACCACTTGAGCAGAAGTGGGGAGACATCGAGCTGTAGTCAGGCGGACTATAGGCGATGAGGGGCAGGATCCTTGAGGTACCCAACCTCTTGGATTAGACCTTGCTACGGGAGCCTCGACGAGGAGTAGCAAGACTAGGTGGGTGGGTAGAGACGGATGTGGATGGAGCGGCAGAGGGAGCTATAATGCAGGATTCCCGAGATAGTGCAAAGCTAGCAGGCTGCAGCAGTGCGAGAGGCACAGGAGTTTTGCACCAGTGCAGGATGGCACAGAGAGGTGTGCAATAGTGCGAGATGCAGGGGCTTGTTGTAACAATGCAGAGGTCAAAGAGAGGGAGCACTTGTCAGCGATAGAGGGAGCTTCAACCTTTGTGGGTGTTTCTAGCCCAACCGGGAGGTCAGTTCGGAGATCAGTTACTTACTTCTTAGTGACTGAGTTGCAGTGCAGCAGTGGGCAGCACGATGCAACATGATGAGAGGAGGTGCAGTACAGATGCAGTGCTGGGAGAGAGGACGAGAAGCAACATAGATGTAGAGGGAGCTGTCGTATAGATGCAACAGTGGCAGTGGCAGAACCATGGGCAGCAGTGCAGAGGATGCTGGGCAGGAAGGCCTACATCAGCACAAGTATCGATGCCGGATGATCAGAGTAATACTCAGTGAGGAGTATTGCTAGAGCACCGTCCTCGCTAAGAGGGAGTGTTGATTTGGGGTAGCATCGGATGTGCTCTAGCCACAAAATTTGGTGGAGAGGTTGGGGCACATGAGATCGCCAATACCCAGAAAGGCTTTGGGCAAATTCTAAATAGATAAGGAGATATTAAAATAATTAATATTTTTAATGGAGTCCCTAAGTCTAAACTTAGGGAAAATAAAATATTAATGTGTATTAATATGAATCTGTGTTAGAGTGGTCCAAAAGACATGGATCAAGCCAGATCTAATCTTAGTCGTTGATTAGGGATTTAATTTCGGCCATTGAAATGTCAACAGGAAAAGTATAAGAGGAGGCTTGAGGGTCACTTGGAGAGAACCCCAGATGATCAATCATTCTATTCTCTAGAGCGGGGTTTGCTAAGAGAGATAGAATCAATGATCGGGAGAGCAACTTAGGGGCATTGAGTATAGAGAAACAGAGAAGGCAAAGATTGTGTTGAGAGAGCAGCGTAGCAACCAAGGAGGGTGACACAAAGCCAGCAAGGGCTCACGCAGAGGCAGCCAAGTGCTACGCAGAGCACCAGAGGAGCTAGCGCAGCTGACGCAGAGGCTCCCAGAGCTGACGTAGGGCCTCTTGGGGCTAACGCAGGCAAAGAAACGCTGACACAGGGCCAACGTGAGACAGAGAGGGGCTGATGCAGTCCAGTTTGGGGAGACGCTGGGGTTGCAAAGCAGTTTTGTGTTGAGGCACTGCCAAAAAGATTCTCCAGGGTTTCAGCCAGGAGATTTCTCTCAAACTATGAGGTATAGATGCTAAGGAAATTCTTTGTTGGGTAGGCTAGTTTCGATACCCAAATTATACTCTGATATTGCTTAATAAGAAAACCTTCAAATCGCTGCACCAATTTTCTCGCCTTGGGTTTTTCCAGGGACATTGGTCCAAAAATAATGGTGTCATCTAGTGTGTTTGTTCTTGTTTCTTTTAGTTGCTGATTTTTAATATGTTGAGCATGCATTGGTGTTTATTTTCAGTATTTATTTTGTAAATAACTTGTTAAAGAAAAATAACAAGTAGGTAGGAATAAATCAGAAAAAGTGCATGAAGGGTTTCTATACTAAGTAAACTTAGAAACTCCACAAAGAAGAATCCTCACCGTGATGGTCAAAAGGAACCCCCATCTACTCTACTACAGTCACCTCCTTAGCGTCACTCAACCATGAGTGGTCAGGTCCTCAAGGTCCCTTGCAGATGAAGCAAAGTCCCTTCCTCCTCAGCTCATTCCTATTGCATGATCCCCCAAACCTGAGTAGCGCCTCCCTGGTCAATTGTCTCCTGAACAATCCAATGTTCTACTCAACCAACCTTTCGGGTAGCTCATAAGCAGCAGGTTAGACCAACTCCTCTCCCCTCCAAATGGACAACAATCGAGACTGTAACTCCCAACAAATGGCATCACGACCTCTCATACATGATGATAAAATGGACTGCATGTGTGCTATGACTGTGTCATGATGATGTTTCCTAGTGCTGAAAAAGCATTGGAACATTTGCAAGATCAAACCATCACACTCTAGATCAAACATGATTTCATAAGTCCTAGTCATGGCCATGCCTCCTAAAATATCAAGCTTCTTGCCAAAGGTAAAGTCTACATTATTGTCCAAGTCTCAGAATGTTTCTATCATCAGTCTGAAAAATGTCCTCATAACATCATTATTGTAAGGAGCTATAGGGGTAGTTAGTTTCATGATGTAACTGAGACAAGATATAACTAGAAGTCTAACCCCTTCACAAGGTTCCTCCAAGAACTTGGGATGTATTAAAGCTAGCATGGCTGGTTTCAAAGCTCACATCAAATCCTTCCCCTCTACCTGACTGACTTTGGAAAGGAGGGCATCTAGTTCATCAAGTTTGAAGAGAACTTTCCATGTGACCCTCATTTGCTTCAAATTTTTCATCTATTTCCTGAGGTGGTTGACAAAGACAAAGGAACTACAGATGGATGTTCCTAAGGAGCAATATGTGAAGAAAGAAAGAAAAGATCGTGAAAGTTGCAACTATGGTCACAAGCAATCAACATCCAATGAATCTAATATGACATCTCCATGGGAAAGGTATGAAGACCTTGATAAAGTTTGAAAAAGGAGAGGATCTTTGACATTGAACATCTTGGAGACGTGTTTATGAATATGCAAGATGTTGATGTCTCTAGCCACAAATGTTATGATGAGAGGCCATCACAAAAGGTAATTTTGATTTAATGTTCATTTTTTATTTATGAACAACATTTGGATATGTTAATATAGGGCTATTGGAAAGGAGTTGTAGATGACACGTACAACTAGCACTCATGTTGGGATGAAATATCCTCAAGGCAACATAACGTAAAAGTGGTCGCTGTATGAAGGAAAGCCATATGTGGACTAGAAGATCACTTTCCGATGAAAAGAAGGATGAAATGACTAACAAGACTCGTGAAGGAAAGTGATGGATGGTCAATGCCCTACAAAATGAAGGCTTCAGAATGATGAAGATGAAATTCATGACATTGAAGAGAGGAGCTCAACAAGAAGCAAAAAATCCCATCATCTCCACCAAAATGTAAGAAGCTATTGTTGGAAGCAAGCCCCTAGTTGAGAGGGAGCTTGGAAGCAAGTCCCTGGTTCAGAGGGAGCTTGGACAAGTCCCTGAATAAGAGGGAGCTTGGATATGTTAACCACCATTTTGTGGGTGATATCCCTAGGATAATTTTTTTCTCCAAGATGGTCCTCAGCCGGTAGCTATCAACCCTTTGTAGCCAACAACTAGCTTGTTGTGCCATTTCTCCGCCACTTGAGTCAGCTATGTGGACCCTCACCCATCTGTCATGATTGTATGTTTGAAGGTGGGCCCCCCGAACCTAAAGGTATCCTTTTGATTTGGCAATTGAGTATTGTAGTTTGCTTATCATGGACACTTCTGGGCATGGATTAATGGGGGCATTCGACGGAAAGAATGGGCTAGGTCTATGCTCGTCCCGTAGACCCCTTTTGGATATTAACCTTGGATTCTAGTACCGTGGGATCTCATTTACTGACCATTTGGTTTTAAGGAGGATATTTCATGGGAAACCCTGTTTTGTTTGTGGTCCCGCTCTCTCATGTGAAGATTCCTAGATCTAACAATCTTAGGAATCCTACTGCAACCAACTGAATCTACTTCACCTAGATTGTAAATTACATTACAATCTTATTTTAGATTTCTTCATGAAACATTGAAGTAAATTACTGAAGCAACCTACACCAATTAAATTATGATTCTGAAACATAGAAACTGAGCAAGGAAAATAGAAACACATAGGACACTGTTATTTTTGGACAAATGTCTTCGGAAAAACCCAATGCGGGAAGACCGGTGCAACAACTTTGAGGGTTTATTATTATGTAGTAGAAAATTTTGAATACATCACTGAATACCTCATAGGGTTATTTAGCTACAGAGAGAAATATTGGCAGAAGCTTTGAGAGTTTTACCTCACACAATCACTAAGAAAAAGTCCCGGCAGTTTCGGCTGCTGGATGAGGTGCCCTTGGTAGGCTTTACGCTATCATTGTGCTACCTCTACGTTGTCCCAGCGTCAACCCTTTCAGGCACTACGTCACCCAATTGGGGAATCGATCAGTAGCCCAGAGTCATGGTTCTCAGCCTCTTGGTCTCACACCCTAGCTTCCGACTGTTGAAACTGATTCACTGCACTGATTTTCGACTCTCTCTTTGCCTTTGCGTTGCTTTTATGTGGCCCTTCTGGCCCTGCATCAAGGCTCCTGGATCACTCTCTACCTCTCTCTATCGATGATTCTCCGGCTGAGAATCTCACTTTCTCTCCGGAAGCTATCCTTGCTCCTCTGCTGCAAGAAATATCCTCAATAGATTTTCTTCTTGAGAACTTCTCACTTTAGAAAAATCGATTTCCTTGATCTCTCAGTGTATTTTCCAAATGACTCTCAAGCCCCTTCTTATATCTTCCTGATGGACAACCAACGGCTTAGATTAAATCATAGTCAAAGGCTTAGATTGTTTTGGCTTGATCTGTGTCTTTTTCTAGAAGTTTTACCCCTGATTAGATTAATACCCATTAATATTTTAATTTTCCTAAGTTTAGACTTAGGAACCCCATTAAAAATATTAATTTTTTTAATAAGATCACTTCTGGGTGGAATTTCCCAAAACGATTTCTAGGCTCTTTGGAATACATGTGCCCAAGCTTCCTTGCAAAATTTGAGGCTTAGAGCACATCCAATGCTATCCCAAATCAACACTCCCTCTTAGCGAGCACTGTGCTCTAGCAATACCCTGCTACTGCATACTGCTTTGCCTTTGAAGCATCGTCCTCTGCGCTACTGATGTATGACATGTTGTCCACCAACTATTGCGCTATTGCTGCTATTGTACTGCTGCCTTGGACACTGCCACTGCTAATACTACATCTGTACTGCAGCTCCCTCTCAAATGTTGCATCTGCTATGCTGCTAGCACTGGCACTGCTAACACTGCATTTGTACTGCAACTCAGTTGCTGAGAGAATCAACTGAAAACACACAAAAACTAGACAAGTATCTAGTGGATAAACCTTGGTGCTAAAATCCTGACTGCTGCTAGTCCTACACTGTCCTCTGAAGCCACTGCACTACTGAAGCTCTGCACTATGCCTCTTCGCACTGCTGCCTCTTTGCTTTGAGCTGCTCATGTTCTAGCACTACTAATTACTACATCTGTCGAATCAACACTCTATGGCACCAACTGAAAACTCCTCAATCCCGCTACTACTGATCATGGGCTCTCGTAGCAAAGTGATGATCCAAGAGGTGGGCTCCTCAAGGATCCCGCCCATTTTTAGCTCTATCAAACTACAATTTTATATCAGCCCACCTCCCTCTTAGAGGTATCTTGGCTGTCATGGTGAACTCCTCTTCCTATTCAACCTTTGTTGCTGCAACCTTAGGATCATGCTTCTCATCCTTGTCATTTTTCTTCAAAGGACACTGGGATGCATAGTGGTCCATCTTGCCACATCTAAAACATTTCACCTTGGGGACATCATTATTTTGTCTTCGTTTCCCCTGTTGTCCCTTTGATGCAAGGGCCGCATTATCCTCCTCCTCTACTTTGGTCTTCGACCCATTGTTGTTGCTGCTTCTGTCAAGTTTGACCTTGAGCAGGTCTCTCCTCAGCTCTTCTTGTTTCAGAGCTGCCCAACATACATCTTGAGGGCATGCTCTTCTAGAAGGAAGGACATTCTAACCTTCCAGATGACGTAGTTGGAAGCCTCGTCCAACCTGTCTTGATCCCTCAAGCCACTATTTTCCATATCCTCTGAAAAATGTCGAACAACTCCCTCTTTCTCCCTACTGCGTAGCTCCTAGGCTGCCTTATGCACTCCCTGATGGAGCTGGTAAGCTGCTGCTCCTATGCTGCTCAGCAAATGATTTCCTCGGCAAGAAATCATTGAGGAATTATTCCCTCACTATGCGATCTGCTTCCTTCTCACGACTTTTCTGCCCAACACTCAGCTTGCAGAAAACTGCATCCCTCTAGCTCTGTGTGGCTCTACGTAGCTCTCTCTGCCTCGATAATTTCTCAATCTGACAGTCTTACCTCTATGTCGGCTCACTCAGAGAGAGACACCCACGAAAATATAGCCCTCCTCGCTAGAACTGCACAATCCCTCAGGGGATTCGAACTACTGTTTGCTACAGCAAGTTGGCCCTTGTTTTAGTGCTAGATCTGCTCTTCCCTGTTTCACATCAACAACTCTGATACCATGTGAAGATTATTAGATTTAACAATCTCAGGAATCCTATAGCAACCAACTGAATCTACTTCACCTAGATTGTAAATTACATTACAAGCTTATTTCGGATTTCTTCATGAAACATTGAAGTAAACTACTGAAGCAACCTACACCAATTAAATTATGATTTTGAAACATAGAAACTGAGCAAGGAAAATAGAAACACATAGGACACCGTTATTTTTGGACAAATGTTCCTAGAAAAAACCCAATGCAGGAAAACCAGTGTAACAACTCTGAGAGTTTATTATTATTAACCAGTAACAAATTCTGAATACATCATTGAATACCTCACAGGGTTATTCAGTTACAGAGAGAAATACTAGAAGAAGCTTTGTGAGTTTTACCTCACACAATCATTGAGAAAAAGTCCTGACTATTCAGGCTGCTGGATGAGGTGCCCTTGGTAGGCCTTACGCTATCACTGCACTACCTCTACGTTGTCCCAACATCAACCCTTTCAGGCACTGCATCAACCAACTGAGGAATCGATCAATAGCCTAGAGTCATTGCTCTCAACGTCTCGGTCTCACACCCCGACTTCCGACTACTGAAACTGACTTATTGCACTGATTTTCTACTTTCTCTCTCTCCCTCTGTGCTGCTTTTGTGTGGCCCTTCTGGCCCCGTGTCTGGCCCTGCGTCAGCCTCTGCATCAAGACTCAAGGCTCCTAGATCACTCTTGCCTCTCTCTGCTGATGATTCTCCAGTTGAGCATCTCACTTTCTCTCCGGAAGCTATCCCTGCCCCTCTGCTGCAAGAAATCTCCTTAATCGATTTTCTTCTTGAGAACTTCTCACTTTAGAAAAATCGATTTCCTTGATCTCAAAGTGTATTTTCCAAATGACCCTCAAGCCCCTTCTTATATCTTCTTGTTGGACAACCAATGGCCTAGATTAAATCATAATCAAAGGCTTAGATCATTTTGGCTTGATCCGTGTCTTTTTTCTAGAAGTTTCACCTTTGATTGGATTAATACCCATTAATATTTTAATTTTCCTAAGTTTAGACTTAGGAACCCCATTAAAAATATTAATTATTTTTATATGATCATTTATGGATGGAATTTCCCAAAACGCTTTCTGGGTTCTTTGGAATACATGTGCCCAAGCCTCCCTGCAAAATTTGAGGCTTAGAGCACATCTGATGCTACCCCAAATCAACATCTCATCCACATATATTGCCCCCTTTCCACTCATAACCCCATTCATCATTTCTCCCACTTGGGTCTACATTCCTACACTAGGTCCACATAGGGCTAGCTCTCCCGTTCCCTTGCCCAGACCTTGGATCAGGGCCATAATGATGCCCCAGAAGTTGATGCAGCTAAAAATAAAACTAAAAGCATAATTGGCCACGTTCAATAGGAAAATGTACCACAACATGCAAAAGATGGTCAGGACAAACACATTTAGCACATGGGCAAAAACTGATACATGAGCTCTACCACATCATCATGGTCATCACCTTGGCTCCTACAGGTTCTATGAGCCTTCTTCATCATATAGGAACCCATCATTGTCCCAACCCTGGTGGGCAATGAAGTGCTTTACTTTAAAAGGGAGTATCCATTGTTATATCTCACACATCATGCTCTTACCCCTTGAATCCTGAGCAATTAATTAAAGAAAAATCATAAAAAGGAAAAGGGCATATAAAAAAGGGTGGAAAAATCAAGGCTAGGGAACCTCATGTACCATGATTTCTCTCTCCTATATATTATATATTCAAGTGTGGGCTTCCCTTTTATTAGCTACCCTTGTACCCCAACATGTGGCCCAAGGTTGCCCCTTCTCATTCCCTATTCGATTCACCTCTTTATCACATGCCACCACCTTTTAAAGGATGTACCTCAGACATATTATTTCCTTTAAAAGTAGAAATTGCGTAATGGGATACTTGGTTAACGCCATTTGGAGTTTGGAGACATTAGGACATGCCAAAGCCCATTATGGAACGGTAGGCCATTATGAAGTCCCCACCTGCGGTCCATGGGTTGTAAACTATTTTACCAGATTTCTTTGATTACTTGTTGTACTGGAAGGCTAGGGGACGCATTGGATCTTATGCAGGATTGCAGGGGGTCTCTATCTTGGATTTGGTCTCCATATACGGTGTTCTAATCCTCCAGAGAGCTACATTGGCACATGTAGGGTGTGTGTTGAGAGCCATCGGCTATAATATCCCGTTCCAGAGATATTACCCAAAACCCCAGTAACTCCAACCAAATACGCACAAATGATATAATAACCAGGAAACTCAAAATGATAAACTAACAGTGGTGCAACATATAATAATGTAATCATGAAATATATAGGAGAGACTCGAAAAAATGCAGAGAGAAATGCTAAGCCATTTTATTATACTGAGTAATGGAATGAGTACATGAGGTGATCAAAAAGATGGCACCTCGACTTGCATCAGGCAAGTGAAGAAATACACTCAGAATAGCAAAGGAATGGCCTCTCTCTAAACTGCGTGGATGTTGCTAGGGAACTGCGTTGCTGCTGCTACTGTTGGAAATCAAATGAGGATTTGGGGCTGTTCCCCTAAAAAAATGCTGAAACTCTGGAATCAGCCTCTACTCAGAAAACCCAGAAAAACCCAGAACGCTTTTCTGAAATGGCCGACCCCTAGAAATCGCCCCCTTGGGGAATCACGCAATCCCTCAAGGCTCTGCGCTGCCACTGAGTAGAATCCTCCAAAATACTGCTTGAAACTCTGCCAAACTCCTCCAATATGCAAGAGTTGATCTCTTGCTCAATCTCCCAGCTCAACTCCTCCACAAATCCCCAATCCGGAACTGCACCCAGAAGAACTGCGTCCCTCTCTCTCAAGACTGCGTGCGTAGTCCTCCAATGCTCAACTCCACCTCAATGCCAAAGATCAAAACTACTGCAAAAAGACTGTTGAAACTACCTTGCCCGAGTAGGCACTCGTAGTCCCCTGGGGCTAAGGGTGAGATCTCCGAACGGAGACACTTAGTGCACTAAATAGTGCTGCAGACAGGCTAAATAGCCATCGTGCTCCAAGTCGAAGTGACTAGCTCAAATGCTCATAACTGAATGCCAAAATGAGGAGTCTCTTCTCTCCTTTATAGCATTGGCCTCTCTCAATCCCAAGGTTCGCCTCCTTCAACGTAATCTCCTCTTGCCACGTGTTCCTTTTCCCATCTGTGCAGTCCCTCCAAGTGTTTGCGTGGGCCCCATCTTTGCGTGGTCCTTTGGCCCCCTTGGCTCCCCTTTAAGTCACAACGTTGTGCTACTAGGAAGTGACTTTTATTCTGAAAGTGAGTTATGTCCCCTTCTCCTCACCCTTTTATTTACAAATAACTATAGAAGGCAAAATTGAGCAAAATTGAATATTCCAATTAGCCATGGCTAATTAGGAATATTATATTCTCCCCCGGCAAAATGTTGCTTTTCGTCAAGCAACTGAAGTGATGGATGCTGCAAAATTTTCTCACTCTCCCAAGTGGCATCCTCATCCGGCAAATTCTTCTACCTCACCAAGAATTCCCGGATTGTCCTGTTCCATAGCTGCCTCTCCCTGGTATCAATAATAGCCTCTGGCTGCAACACCAAATGCCCCTCATCGTCTGTGGGTGGTAGCTCATCTGTCACTGTTACATGCTGGCCCAATGCCTTCTTCAGGCATGATACATGAAAAACGTTATGAATCTTGCTGCCTCGGGGCAGCTCCAACTCATATGCAACTTGTCCAATCCTGTGTATCACCTTATATGGGCCATAAAGGCGGGGCTTGAGCTTCTCAATCCCCTTCTACTTCAATGACGACTGTCGGTATGGCTGTAATCGTAGGTAGACCAAGTCCCCTACCTCAAACTGTCTCTCCACTCGACCCCTGTCAGCATACAACTTTTGCTGGTTTTGCGTCGTAGCCATATTATCCTTGAGAGCTCGGAGAATATCCTGACTCTCTTGGATCCAAATCTTGGCTCTCGGAGCCTTGCTAGCACCAAACATCACGTCAGCAAAAGATAAGGGATGATATCCATACAAAGCATAAAATGGTGACATACCAATGGACATGTGATGTGTAGTGTTGTAGCAGTATTCCCCTAGATGTAGCCACTTCATCCATGCTCGCTGCTGCCCACTGACATAGTTACGCAAGTAGCCCTCCAACCACTTGTTAACTATCTCTGTCTGCTTGTCCGTCTATGGGTGATAACCGGTACTCGGTGTCAACTTCGTCCCCACCAACCGGAAAAGCTCTTGCTAAAATCCGCCCATGGAACGGCTGTCCCTGTCACTGGTGATGGTCTTTGGAAGACCATGTAAGCTGAAAATCTCTCTGAAGAACAACTCGGCCACCTGCGTTGCTATGTAGTGTGCGGATATGGCGAAAAAGTGTGAGTACTTGTCAGCTGATCAACGATGACAAAGATGCAGTCCTTGCCTTGTACCATGGGCAACCCTGTGATGAAGTCCATCGAAACACACTCCCATTTCCCCTCCGAAATGGAAAGAGGGTGCAATAGTCCTGCTGGATGGTTCATCTCCCCCTTGTTTCTCTAGCAAATATCGCACTCCCGGACATTCTGGAGTATGTCCTTGAGGCCCTTCCATGAGAACCTCTCTCTAATGGCCCTGTAGGTTTTGGTAAACCCCTGATGACTTGCCAATGGTGAATCATGTGACGCCTGAAGTATCTTCTTCTTGAGCTGAGATCCCTCAGTCAAGAAGATCTAGTCCCTATAGTAGATGATTTCATCGACCACCATGTACTTGTCATCCGCCACCTGCCCATCCAGAACCTCACATGCAAATCTATCCATGGAGTACTCTACTAGGAGTTGAGCCCTCCAGTCTGCGTCCAAGCTCATAAGAGACAACGTGGCTGGTCTGTGTGAAAGGGCATCTGCTACCACGTTGTTCTTACCCTCGACATAGTCAATGTCAAAGTTATACGCTTAGATCTTACTGATCCACTTCTGCTGCCTCTCCTGTAGCTGCTTCTGCTCCAAAAAGAACTTGAGGCTATTGTGATCAGTCCTCACCCTGAACCTGTTACCCACCAAATACTGCCAGTACTTGGCCAATGCATGCATGATGGCCAACATCTCCTTGTCGTATATAGAATACAACCTCTTGTGCGGAAGGAGCTTCCGGCTCTCAAATGCTATAGGGTGACCTCCCTGCATCAACACTACGCCGATCCCCTCTCCCGGCACATCACACTCCAAAACAAATGGCTGCGTAAAATTTGGCAATGCAAGCACTGGGCAGCTGCTCATAACCTCCTTGAGCCTGTCAAAGGCTCGTTGCACTGGATCCGACCAACTGAATGCCCCCTTCCTCGTCAAATCTATCAAGGGTGCAGCGAGCTGTGAGAAACCCTTGACGAACTTCTAGTAGTAAGTGCAAATGCCAGTGAATCCTCGAAGTTCTGTCACGTTTCTCGGCTCTGGCCAATCTTTGATGGCACGGATCTTCTCTTCGTGGACCCTCACTTCGTCCACCCCTATGATGTGTCCCAAGTATAACATCTTCGTCAACCCAAACTCACATTTGGAGAGCTTGGCATAGAACTACTGCTCCTCCAAGATGCGCAATACTGTCTCAATGTGCTGGAGATGCTCCTCCCAAGTCTTACTATAAATGAGGATATCATCAAAGAACACCAACACAAACTTCCTTAAGTGACTGCGGAAGATGTGATTCATGCAAGACTGGAATGTAGCTGGGGCGTTGGTTAGCCCGAAGGGCATCACCAAAAACTCAAAGTGCCCATAGTGACACTTGAAGGTGGTCTTGGGAATGTCCTGCTCCCTCACACGAATCTGATCCCGGATCTCAAATCAATCTTTGAGAAGAACCGTGATCCTCTCAACTCATCCATCAACTCATCGATCCGGGTATGGGGTATCTGTTATTCAGTGTCTTCTTGTTCAGGGCCTTGTAGTCAATGAACATCCTCAATGTGTCGTCCTTCTTCTTCACCAACACCACGGAAGAAGCAAAAGGACTCGTGCTCGACCGAATGTGCCCAAGATCCAGCAACTCCTGAATGGCTCACTCAATCTCATCCCGGTAGGCCTTGAGATGCCTATAGGGGGTAGTAATCACTGCCTGTATGCCCTGCTCAAGCTCAATGGTGTGCTCAAACCCCTGTCTGGTGGTTGTCCCTGCGGAATCTCCCCAAACACTGTGGCATACTGGTCAAGGATGGACTGTATCTCTGGGTGCACCGTCTGACCTGTAGTCCCTGCCTCTGATGCACGCAGCTCCACTGCCCACTCTATGTCTCCCTTCCGAAAGACTGCCTCCATCCGATGAGCCGAAACAGTCTGAGGCGGATATGTGTACTGTCCCCATATCTTCTCATGCCTACCTGTCTTCTCATCATCCCACTCCATCTCTAGGGCCTTCCAATCTATAGTGACCTTCCCTAGAGTGATAAGCCACTGAACACCCAGTACTATGTTGGTGTCCCAAATATTGACCACAAAGAAGTGGTCAGTCAGTGTGTAGGTTCCCATCGTTACTGATAACTCTGGAACATAACGAGCACATGCCATGGTTTGATCGCCTGGGACCAAAACTGAGAATCCATCGAAGCTCTCTGTCTGTATACCTCTCCGCTCAACCATCTGTGCATCGATGAAGTTGTGGTAGCCCCACTGTCAGCCAAAACTGATACTCGCTGGCCACCTACTGTCCCCCGTATGCGCAACGTCAAATACTTGGGGACTCCTTGCAATGCTGTAAGGGCTCCTTCGGTAGGTGCAAATGCTGCACCACCTGTTGCTGCTGGTGGAGGCGGAAGGGGACCTTGCATAGTATGACTATCTCCTACCTCCACGTCATCCTCCTCATCCTCCTCCTCGCTACTCTCGGAGAAGACCTCAATAAAATGTGCTTTGCCAGCAACACATCTATGTCCTGGTGCCCACAGATCCTGGCAGGTAAAGCACAACCGCTTCTTCTTCAACTCCCTCCTGGCATCGTCATCAATTTGTGCTCGTCCTGGATTCCCCTTTGGAGGCAAAATCCTCACGTCCTTCCCCTTAGGCTGGAAAGCCTGTCTCTGGGGGTAAGGTGTCCGGGTCCTGGGTAGGGCATCCTATAAGTCCTGGGTCATGCTGATAACATCCTGGAGTGTGGCTGCTCTGGTGGATCTGACTAGACCCCGAAGTGGCTCTGCTAACCCCTCAACAAACATGTAGATCCTCCGTGCCGTGGATAAATCTGGTACCATCACTGAAATCCTCAGGAAGTCTGTAATGTAGGTCTCTGGGCTCCCCGTCTGTTTGAGCCTTGTCAGCTCAACAAAGTGTTGTTCCAGATCCCTCCAGTCAAACCTCTCCATCAATCTCCTGGTGAACTCGGCATATGTTGTCACTGAGGAGTGTCCGAGTGTAACCATCCCATGGAACCACCAATCCTGGGCCTCACCATCCAAATGTAGTGTCCCCACCTTGATGGGCTTTGCCTCCGACATCTATTAAGCTGGAAATAGATGTCCAACTTCTCCACCCAAGACCTTGCCGAACTGTTTGATGAACCATCAAACGTAGGTAAGTGGAACCTACTAGCTGTGTGGTGGGTGTCTCCATCGTGATAATGCCGATGTCCTCTGTGATGGTCGCGGGGTCTACTATCCCGCTAGAGCTGAACAAAGTCCCTGAATGAGAGAGCATCCCTGAACTCTTGCCCATAGGCCTGGTACTCTACAAAATAATCGCCCATATGACCAGGCTCTGCCTCCTGCTGGGCTTCGGCCCCCATGTCTGCTCCTAGGAAAGTGGGCATGGTAGAGCATGTGAGGCCATCTGTGGAGTAATAACATGCTGAGCGACACCCTGCTCTGGAAAATGGTGGGATGTACCCGATCCCCCACCAACGTGGAAAACCCGTGGGTTCTCACGTTGTCTAGCCTCTACTGCCGTGAATCTCTGCCCCATCACCTCGATCTACCTCGACAGATCCTGCATTGATTTGAGGAGCATGTCCGCAAATCTCTTCCCGTCCTCATCTGCCATCGGATCCTCCTGCTCTGCGTCCACCCTAGGCTCCTTTTGTTCTGCGTCCACCACATGCTCCTCTTGTTCTGTGTCCACCACCGGAACACAGTCTCCCTCTCTGTAGGCGTTCTCCAACCTACGCCCAGTGTTTTTGTGTCTCCTACCTCTGTAACAAATGTAGGGTTTTTCCCTCGGTGTCATAGATTGCTAGCTCCATAGGCTGAGCCAGATCTATGCTTTGATACCACTATAATATCCCGTTTCAAAGATATTTCCCAAAATCCCAGTAACTCCAACCAAATACGCACAAATGATATAATAACCGAGAAACTCAAAATGATAAAAATAACAGTGGTGCAACATATAATAATGTAATCATGAAATATATAGCAGAGACTTGAAAAAATGTAGAGAGAAATGCTAAGCCATTTTATTATACTGAGTAATGGAATGAGTACAGGAGGTGATCAGAAAGATGGCACCTCGACTTGCACCAGGCAAGTGAAGAAATACACTCAAAACAGCAAAGGAATGGCCTCTCTTTGAACTGTGTGGATGCTGCTGGGGAACTGTCGTGCTGCTGCTACTGCTGGAAATCAAATGAGGATTTGGGGCTCTTCCCCTCCTCAGAAAATGCTAAAACTCTGGAATTAGCGTCTACTCAGAAAACCCAGAAAGCTTTTCTGAGATGGCCGACCCCCGGAAATCGCCCCCTTGGGGAATCACGCAATCCCTCTAGGCTCTGTGCTGCCACTGAGTAGAATCCTCCAAAATACTGCCTGAAACTTTGCCAAACTCCTCCAATATGCAAGAGCTGATCTCTTACTTAATCTCCCAGCTCAACTCCTCCACAAACCGCCAATCCGGAAACGCCCCTAGAAGAACTGCGTCCCTCTCTCTCAAGACTATGTAGTCCTCCAATGCTCAGCTCCACCTCAATGCCAAAGATTAAAACTACTGCAAAAAGACTATTGAAACTACCTTGCTCGAGTAGGCACTCAAAGTCCCCCGTGGCTTAAGGGTGAGATCTCCGAACGGAGACACTCAGTGCACTAAACAGTGCTGCAGACAGGCTAAACAGCTAGCGTGCTCCAAGTCGAAGTGACTAGCTCAAATGCTCATAACTAAATGCCAAAATGAGGAGGCTCCTCTCTCCTTTATAGCATTGGCCTCTCTCAATCCCAAGGCTCACCTCCTCCAATATAATCTCCTCTTGTCACATGTTCCTTTTCCCATCTGCGTAGTCCCTCCATAGGCCGAAAGCCCAACCGGGAAGTCAGGGGATTGATAGCAGAGGTCAGGCCAGCACTTTGGGTCCATTTTCGGGAGGATTTATAGGCAGATTCCAGCAGGCCGAGTTTTGCAGTTGCAACTGAGGCTAGGCTCCAAGGGGGTTGAATTTTTGAAGTCTAAACCAACCAAATTGCTTTTTGGGTTTTTCTGGGTTTTGGGCAAGGATCACATTCCTAATTTTATAGAATTTTCTAGGAATATCTAAGGGGTCAAATAGGGGTCCCAACCAAGCTAGCAGCCAAAGGAGCCAAGGGGAATTTGGGCCAAAATTTCGAGGTCAACATTTGGTCAATTCCTTCGTGGGTTTTTTTGGGTTTAAGGCAAGGAGCAAAGAGCTAACATTTCATAATTTTCTGAGCACGATAAGCAATGATTCTAACCCTTCGAAGTCAACAGATAGATCAGTTTTCTGGGGCAATGCAATTCAGTTTGGTGTAGTAATTGTAGCAGCCTTTAGTTCAACATTTTCTCACCTGAGTTTTGTCATGCTTGTCCATTGAGACAAGCCCAGGTGCACCATTATGTTTTACTATTGTATTTGCTCCTGAAGAAGTAATAAAATGGCTCAGCAGTTCTCTATTTCTAGTGTTTCCATGGCTGCTTAATGTATATTTCGTTTTTCTGATTATTGGATTGTTTGCATGCTTTGTATATCACTTATATTCCTGTTTGGGAACATTACACAATCCTTCAAGGACCATTCCTGAAATCAAGTTCGATATGGATTTTAGAATTGGGAAACTCCTTTACAAGGCTTATTCCTCTAACCTAATGCTCAAGTCCTCATCTTCTTATCCTAGAAATGTTGTACCTTGCTTGAAAGGCAAGTAAGCTCCATTCTTTACCTCCCTTCCAGGAAAAGGATCATTAGGGTCACTTCCCACCCATTGGTTGATTCATCCTTCACAAGTGACTTTCTATATACTAGCTCTCCTCCCTTCGGTGAAAGTCTGTAAAGAGTAGGGAGTCTTAGCTGAGGTGACAATGGGCTAAGCCTCCATTGTTTCCCTTGAGCTAGCAATTACCCCTTTAGGATTCCCTTTTATGCCCCCTGCTAGTTTGAGCGATAACAAGTACATTCCTTTTATAGGAATGGGTACATTCCTTTATAGGAATGGGTATACCCTAGTTGAGAGGGAGATATAGACACATCATTCTTGTCTTCACTTTGAAAAGAAAGAATGGAGGATGGGGTAAGCATCTAACATCCAATACTCTTTGAGGATGTGGTGGGGCATCGAAGAGTAGTCGAAGAGGATTGATATTCTTTGATGACTGGGAATCCAAGATAAGAATAGTCCTAAGAGGACGTACCTTTTTAACACTCGAGTGCGGTGTGTGCATTGAGAGACAATGATGATGGTGTCTGTCAATCATTGTTCTCACCAACATTGCGCTTTGATGTTGTGGAGAGATAGATCTGTTAGTCAAGGCCTTGTTATTTGACAACGTTGGTTGGTATGATGCTAAATAGATGGGTTACCAATCTGACTCTTCTTATGAGAATTCTTTAGACTGAGAATGTCCAAGTACCTTGTATGGATTATCAATGCCTCCCTAATTAAGAGGGAGTGTTGAAATATGTAACTAGGTTCAGGCTTCATAATGACGTATGTAATCGTGATTTTTGTATTTAATAAAAAATGAAAAAGAATATCATTCTTCTTGAGGCATGGGTTTCATGCTCAAGGGGAATTTATTTTTAGGTCAAGCACCCATTGATTGCTTTTAGGTTTGTCAAAAAGTGAATTGAGTCATTGTCATGTATTGAAGACCCATTTGAGTATGTTACATATTGCAAAAGAAAATTTATTTGAATCAAAATAGAGTCAAAAGACTGTCCAAGGCCTCATCATCATTGGCCTACATGAAGGGACAAGTTGGCCTAAAGATAGCAATTCGTACCCTTGAAAAGCCTATAAATAAGAAGGAACTCGACCTCATTTGAACATACACTCAAGCAAGTTCGATTTCCTCAAGGAAACTGGAAAAGGACGAAAAAGAAAAGGTTGCGTAAGATCGAAGTTTTGGGTCTCTCTCTCCCTTGTGTTAGGGTTTCTACTGTTACTAGGCAAGACACAATTTTGAAGTTGCATCAAAGTTGTGAAGCTGCATCGAGGCTGTAAAGTTGCATCGAAGATGTGAAGCTGTATTAAAGTTGTGAAGCTGCATCGAAGTTGTGAAGCTGCATCGAAGTTGTGACGCTGTAGCTAGGTTGACGCTGTGAAAGATTGAAGTTGTGAATTTGCTAGGTCAAAGTTGTTGAAGCTACTAGATCGAAGTTGCAGAAATTGTTGATGGGGTCGAAGTTGCAGAATAATTTGTTGGGGATCGAAATTGCAGAGGTAATTGAAAAGAAGGAAAGATTGAACTTGGTCTTGGAGGTTCTTGGTCAAGGGTCATAGGTCTTGGAATTCGCCAATTAAAGATCTATAAGAAGAGAAGAATTCTTGTGGGTTCTCCTCTCAGTTGGAGAGGTTTTAGCCTTCGCTGATCGCCTATATCTCGTTTCCTCTTGTCTCATTGTTCTTTAAGTTTTAGTAGTTGTTTCGTGAAAAGAACACAATACTAATCAAGTTGAAGAAGAATCTAATTAAGATAAGTAAAAAGAAATCACAAGTAGTTATCAAAGTAAGAGAATCACCTATCTTGCTACCCCCGGATTTCTCAACATCCCCCCTGGATCAGAACTACCCCAAGGCCCTCTCCAGGTGCATCACACTCCAAGACAATTGGCTATGAGAGATTGGGTAAATCCAACACTAGGCAACTGCTCATTACCCTCTTGAGGCGCTCAAAAGCCCACTATGCCACATTTATCCACATAGACGCCCCCTTCTTTGTCAAATCTATGAGGGTTGCTACTAGTTGGGAAAATCCCCTCATGAATCTTCTGTAATAAGTACATCTGCCCAGGAATCCATGCAACTCCATCACATTCCTAGGTGTAGGCCAATCCAAGATGGCCCTGATCTTCTCCTAGTGAACTCACACCCCGTCGTACCCGATAACATGGCCAAGATACTATTAGAAAATCAAAAGGGCAGAAAGATTTTCTTATTCTTGATAATTACTTGTGTTTCTTATTATTACGATTCTTTATATCTTCTTTCTTTTAGTTCATCAAGCAATTACCAAAGCATCAACACATAAAACAATAGACACCAGATGTAGGCACTACACTAGGGAAAAACCCCGTTTGATGGGAAAACCCAATCAAGAATTTCTTCCTTTCAATAGTATTCATTGAGACTCTTCACCCTAGACCAAGACTAGACCTTCCCTTCACACCAAGTCAGCCTCCCAGATCTTCGACGCCTTCCAACAACTTCAACTAGGCAGCAGCTTCCGACAACTAGCAACTTCCAGCAACATTGAAACTTGGAAGATTTCAATCTCCCAATCTAGGACACGAAACACACACACACAAAGAGAGAGAGAGAGAGAGAGAGAGAGAGAGAGATATTAGAATAATACTATTTTAGTTTAATGCTCATTCTTTTAGCTGTTGCTAATTTTATTCTTTTAGCAGTTTCTTAGATGAAACTGATTCTTTACATAGAAACTTGATGTTTCTATCTTTGTAAATATCTCTGTATTATTATTGAGTATTGTTGATCAATCAATCAAGGAATTCATTTGGAAATCCATATGTGTGTTTCGCACTGTTTTAAGGTATCAAAGCGAGAAAAAGAGATTTCTTGAGAAGTTATTCTCTTTGCACCCTAATCTCTTGAGTTATTTCTGTCATTCCTTTCTAAGGTCGAGCCCTCTGTAAGCCAGATAGCCTTCACTGAGTCTTAGCTTCGGCTCTGCTCACTGTGATAAAAGCTTACAGTCGTCTATCTCGATACAGAAGTGGATTCTCCAAAATAACTTTTCAGTTGGTTAAAATTTTTTTTTTCTTCTCGCGGATTCAATCTATGTAGCGCTGGGGATTTTTTTTTCTCGTTGCCCGATCTCATAGCACGCACTTGGTAATTTGACGACGGCTTTGACCGGCTCCAATTCCTGTATACGTAATACGCAATTCCTGTATTTTTTTTTTTGCGTGCATCAGGTGGCAACGGGTGGCACGGGCAACAACTGATGCAAGAGACGGTTCATTTATACACATAGCGACAGGGGTTTTCCAGGTGATTAGAAGTTCTCCGTGCAAATCTCGTTCAGTGTTTTTTATTCTTTACCTCAGCCAAGGTTCTCACGGCTCAGAAATCAAATGACGTGATGAAATAAATCAACACCCGACTGATATGTTTCAGAAGTTCTCCGATTTTTAGAAAACTCCGGGGATGGATCTCGACACCTTCTTTTGTTTTCAGGACACATTCTTGATTTCTTGGTATCCGTTGACTACTGGTGTATCCGTTGACTGTTGGATTGTTCTGATAATCCGCATTAGAAAATTGTGATACAGCAGTGCCATATTTTACCACTTCGCAGAAAGATTGTCTCTGGCCCCTTCGTTAACCAGTCGTCGATAACCGCCACACCGCCGAACAAAGTCGGAGAAGAAGGCGTCATCTTAGCGGAGGCTACCTGCACAGCCATCACATTTTTTCCGGAAACAAGTGTTGTGGAAATAAAACTGGAGGTGACTGGTCTTCTGCTCCAGAAGCCTTTCAGCCTTGGCTGCATACAGGACACACATTATTAACATAACAGCCACAGCAATAACCTTTAGCTCGTCCATCTCAGGATCGAAACGAGTTTGTGGTTGACAGCGGATTGAAATGCTCCAATAGCTGAAGCTGCAAATGTGGGTCCATTACAAAGACGTGAAAGCCGACTGTTCGAAGGTCATATTGAGAAATTCGAAAGCCATTTCCTCACCTTATTTGCTGCTGTAGCGTTACTGGTGGGTATGCGTATTAACTCGTATTTCTCTTATATATTGGCAGCCGAGTTCTATTCATAAAGAAGCGATGGATTTTGTGTGTTATTACCTGAATTTTGAGGATTAAGGAGCTAAATCTTCTGTTAAAAGGCTGAGTTTGTCACCAAAGGAGGGTCGTATTACACCACTTCACTGAACAAAATTCCATCAATCTTCTAGAAACGTACAGATGGCCTCCCTCGCCAATCTGATGTTAGAAGGCAATCAACGCTTTAATGGCAGCAATTATAACATCTGGAAACAAAGAATGTTGACCATCTTTGAATACAGGCGTCTTGATCAGCTTATTTTGGGCAAAGAAACTCATCCCGGTACAGCTAGTACCGATCAAGATAAGTTTGATGATAGAAATCGAGAGGTTGTTATGCTTCTCAAGCTCTCTGTGGCTGATGATTAGTTACCACAGATTCCTTCTAGCAAGACATCTACCGAGATTTGGCAATAGTTGAAAGAATTGCATGAGACATCTGACAAGAGCAGAGCTTTCTTTCTCAAAAATCAGTTGTTCTCCATCATGATGGACGAACATATGTCTTTACAGGAACATCTCAACCAAATTAAGGACATTCGAGATCAGCGCGAAGCCATTGGTCGCACCATGGAGGAAGAAGATATGGTAGTTATCACTCTGAAAAGTCTACCACAATCTTATGAGCACTTCATAGAAACACTCAACATTACTGCAACTAATGTTGATCTGAAGTTTCCGGAGTTATGCACTAAACTCATGCAGCAGGATCGTTGGAAACAACAGTTTGGTAGTGGTGCAGCATCAGCCTCCTCAGAAAATGCTTTTGCTGCCAAATATCAGTCCTCTCAGTGCTTTTAGCAGAAAGGTTCTTCTCAATATTTTGATCCTGCTAGGAAGAAAAATGTGCAGTGTAATTACTGTCACAAGTTCGGCCACATGAAGAAAGATTGCCGACAGAGAATTGCTTCTGAACAGAAGAAACAGGTAGGGCTTCATCAGACAACGAATGTTGCAGAACATTCCGAGCAGACGGATTCTGCCTTTTACGCCTTTATGGTTAAAAGGTCTTCAGATCATATTCCATCATTTGCCTGGTACATTGACTCTGGTGCATCACGCCATTTCTCTCACAGGCATGACTGGTTTATTGACTTCTCACCTTTCAGTGATTCCGTGGTATTTGGCAGAGGTGAGAAATACACAGTGGATGGCAGAGGTACCGTTCAAATCCAGTCCGGTGGGCGCACACTCATCTTCTTGAATGTGTACTATGTTCCTGGGATGGAAATTAATCCGCTGTCTGTCAGTCAGATTATGAGGAACTCTCCTCAACTTGATGTAGTATTCAGTGTGCACAAATGCTCTATTATCGACAGGAAGACTAGTCTTACAGTTGCTGTTGGCCTAGAAGATCATGGTTTATACAGGCTTCTTGACCCTGGTGATTTTCTAGAAGTGGCTCTAGCAGCTCGTGTTTCTCCCATCAGCACTCTATGGCATCAATGATAGGGCACCTCAACATGCAGTATCTCTCTCAGCTTTCTCGGGACGGACTTGTGTCAGGATTACCTGACATTCAGACTCAGCAGTTGGGCGTATGCTGCGCTTGTCAATCTGGCAAACAACATCGGTCTTCATTCACGAATGGAGAATCTTGGCGCACATCTAAGGTACTCCAGTTAATTCATGTTGATATTTGTGGTCCTATGAATACATCTTCTATCACTGCTTGCAAATATTTTTTGCTTATTGTCGATGATTTCAGTAGAAAAATGTGGGTATATTTTCTCAAATATAAATCTGATGCATTTAGTATCTTTCAAAAGTTTAAAACCTTAGTTGAAAAAGAGTCTGGCTATAATATCATGACTCTTAGGACAAATAACGGGGGGAATTTCGTTCTTCTGCTTTTTCCAACTTCTGTGATACTCATGGCATAAAACGCCAGTTCACTACTCCGTACACTCCTTAGCAGAACAGTGTTGTTGAACGCCGCAACCGCACGGTTGTTGAAATGGCTCGCTCCATGTTACAACACAAGAATGTTCCAAACAAATTCTGGGCTGAAGCAGTGTTTACTGCTGTTTATCTTCTTAACCGATCACCTACTCAGGCTGTTAAAGGGAAGACTCCTGAAGAGGTTTGGTCTGGCCGTAAGCCGAAGATCAGTCACCTCAAAGTTTCTGGCTCAATTGCATATGTTTGGATTCCAGCTCCTAAGCGCTCTAAGTTGGATTCCAAAAGCCAGAAACTCATGATGACAGGGTACAGTGATCATCACAAGGCTTACAGACTAATAGATATAGCCACTGGTCGTCTTAGCTTCAATCGGGATGTGGTATTTGATGAAGACAGAGGCTTCTTTCAGTCTTCTTCTAAGCAGTGGTCTAAGGATCAGCCACACAGTGTTCTTCTTCCAGTAAGTCCACCTGATGGGAGGGATGATGCAGCATTAGTGTTTGATAATACGCTACCTGAACTTCCTCCAGAAAATAACCCTTCTCTTGCTGCTCCTATTGTTTCTGAACCTTCTCCATCTCCTCCTAATATTGGTTCCTCTACTTCTCGGCCAAAATGGTGGTCTAAAACCATTGGTAATCTCAGGGATGATGAACTCCTTGAAGGACGAACTTCTAGACATAAGAGCAAACAACAGTCTACAGTAAACTTTGCTCTTATGCTAATCTACACAGTATCTTTGAGCCTCAAACTTACTCAGAGGCTAAGGGTATATCTGAGTGGGAACAGGCTATGGAAGCTGAATTCCAAAGTCTTCAGAAAAATCACACATGGACCCTTTCTGATCTTCCTGAAGGAAAAAAGCCTATTAGCTGCAAATGGGTATATAAAGTGAAATACAAAGCCAATGGAACTCTAGACAAGTATAAAGCTCATCTTGTGGCTTGAGGATTCTCACAAAAGGAAGGCATTGACTATGAGGAGACTTTTTCTCCTACAGCCAAAATGAGTACCATACGGCTTGTCCTTGCCCTAGCAGCTCAGTTTAAATGGAAAGTTCATTAGATGGATGTTAAAAGTGCTTTCCTAAATAGTGACTTACAGGAAGAAGTCTACATGACACAGCCTCCAGGATTTAAGATTGTCGGCCAAGAACAGAAAGTGTGTAGATTAGTTAAAGCTCTCTATGGATTGAAACAAGCTCCTCGGGCTTGGTACATGAAAATTGATCAGTACCTGACAGATCATGGTTTTCAGCGGAGCCCATCTGATGCAAATCTGTATATCAAACATACTGGTGATGATATCTTGTTTGTGGTTGTCTATGTAGATGACCTTATCATACTGCAACCTGCAAATTTGATCCATGGGATCAAACAAAACTTATGCAGAACCTTTGATATGACAGACTGGAATTTCTTCCTATTGCTGGGGATGAGTTGTAGCTAGAGAATCAATCTTTCTCTCTCATCCAGTATGCAAAATCTTGTGGACAGGTTCAGAATGCAGGATTGCAAACCAGCCATGACTCCTATGGAACCAGGGCTCAAACTCTCAGCTCAGTCATCTTCTCTTCCTGTGGATGAAACTTTATTCAGACAATTAGTAGGCAGTCTCATCTACCTTACTGCCACCAGACCAGACATCAGTTTTGCCGTGAGCTACATTTCCCGCTTCATGTCTGCTCCTAAAGCTGATCATTGGATAGCAGCCAAGCGTGTACTACGATATGTGCGTGGCACTTTTGATTATGGACTCCTATACATTCGCAGTTCCGATCCTATACTCAGTGGTTACACAGATTCTGACTGGGCCGGTTCGATTGATGATCGTAAATCTACAACTGGGTATGTGTTTAGTCTAGGATCTGGTGTTGTAACTTGGACTAATAAGAAGCAGCAAGCCGTGGCTCTCTCCTCAATCGAAGCAGAGTATCAAGGAGTAGTTAAGGCATCCTGTGAGGCAGTTTGGCTTTGACATATGCTTGCAGATATGCATGCTTCCCAGACAGGTCCTACTTCCTTGTTTTGTGATAATCAGGGAGTGCTCAAACTTGCCAAAAATCCCGTCTTTCATGAACGGACAAAACATGTGGAAACTCATTGCCACTACATTCGCCAGCTTGTTGAAGACGGATCCGTTCAGTTGAGATATGTTCCCACAATAGAGCAGCCCACAGACATCTTCACCAAGCCTCTTGGTCCTGATAAGTTTGTAAAATTCAGGGGGTCTATTGGTGTTGTAAATAGATTGAGCATTAAGGGAGGGTATTAGAATAATACTATTTTAGTTTAATGCTCATTCTTTTAGCTGTTGCTAATTTTCTTTCTTTAGCAGTTTCTTAGATGAAACTGATTCTTTACATAGAAACTTGATGTTTCTATCTTTGTAAATATCTCTGTATTATTATTGAGTATTGTTGCTCAATCAATTCAATTTCATTCATTTGGAAATCCATATGCGTGTTTCGCACTGTTTTAGTTTTGCAGCAAGCATATACTCCAAGAAAGATTCAACTCCCTTCGATGAGTTGTGGGCGTAGTGCATATTGGAAGAATCAAGGATGATATTGGATTATATGAGCAATCTCAAGCCTCTCTAGCCTAAGTCAAGAAGTTGAAAAAGGGAAAGTTCAGTAAGTTCAAGAAGAAAAATATGTCTAAAGTGCAATGTTTTGGATGCAATGAATTTGGACACTTTAAGAGGGATTTTCCAAACAAGCAGAACAACAAAAGAAAGGAAAGGAGTGAAGCTCATGTAGTTAAGGTAGTGGGAGAACCTGAGAAGGCAGCAAAGAAGGAAGAAGTGAAGGATCTTTACTACTAAAGAAGGTTCATTGACTATCAGGTTCTTTATGAAGACTATTCTTTCTTTTAGGATAGTATGTTTTGCATGGCATCATAGAAAGAAGCTTATGATAATAGCATGTCTAGAATTAACATGGTTAAGTTGCTTTGTAAAGATCATCTAGATAGATGGATAGATAGACCGTTTTTGCATAATGTTCATCCACGTATTGTATAACATTATGTTAGGAGTTGTCATCTTGTTTAGTTGAATCATCATGATTCAGGAAAGACCATCATTTTGGAAGGTCTTTGGGAAAAGCATCATGACAAGGTTAGTAGACATTCCATGTAATGTGGAATCAATACTGGTAAAGGGGTGAAGGAATGCAATGGGTCAAGATGCAGGGTCTTCGTGAGATATATAAATAGCTAGATGATCAAATGAAAGCAGAATGCATGCTGGATATAAAACTCTGGATAAGATTCATCTGTGTACAATCTTGTGAAAAGAAAGTTGGCCATAAAATATGCATAGGTATATGGATATATGATACTTGAAAAGAATAAGTCTTGACTTAAGGATGTGTAAAGAATTTAAGACCACCTCTAGAATATATATAACATCTAGTTGATTCTTCGAACGAAAATTTGTAACTTGGTAATCAAGTTCGATCCTTGGGCACTCTGATGCATGAAGGAAGTTTCAAGTGGATATGGTTGATGAGGATGTTGATGGAATGAGAAGGTCATCATAATGAGGTAAGTTTGTTTTTCATTATTGTTGTCTATTTGGTTAATATATTATTTTGCTACCTGGAAGATGTTACAAGAATATATGATGGCAATTGAGGCAAGTTCAACTGTATGGATGAAGGATATTGAGGGAAGCTCAATATCTGGTACTTGGCAACTGTGACGTCAAGATATGGACATCTTGGGATTAAAACGTAGCAGTGCGAAAAGATAACCTAGAGGTCAAATGAAGATCACTTTCAAGAAGAAGCTATGATACGCTCGAAGTTTGGGAAGGCTCAATCTAATGCCTTCATATCGAAGAAGAAAGTGATGAGCAAAAAGATTGGCTTGGAACCTGTCACAAGGTTGAAAAGAGAAGGTGGCTCCATGATACTGTGAAAGAAAGTTAGATGATGCAGAGAAAAGAGGGAGTCGGGCAACTATGAAGACATGGTAGTTGATACTCTTATGAAGACAAGTTGTAAGGCTTGTGATGATGACTTCCCAAATAGAAAGGAAGTCTAGATCTCCTCTGGTTTTAAGAGAGAGTAAAGGAGTCCCCTTGTATACGAGCAAGGTTCTATTCTTAAGATTAAAGGATAATAGGGATGTCCTCTCTGATTGAGAGGGAGTGATGTTGGACATCACATGTGCATTCAACTCTTCAAGTGATGAAGAGAGAATGGCAGAGGATTAGATAAGCATATGTGGTTTCCTTGAGGATATAGCATCTAAGAGAAGAAAGGGACTGACACTCTTTGAGGATGTGATAGGTATCCAAGAGAAGAGTGGTCGAAGAGGACGGATATTCTTTGAGGACTCAGGATTGGAGATCCAAGATAACAATAGTCTTGAAAGGACATACCTTGTAGACATCCAGATGGGGTATGTACCTTGTCAAGGTAGTGTGGTATCACACGTAAAGCCTCCCAACATAATGCTCTTGATTAAAGTAGAGCTTGTCTAGTTAGGCCTCAAGGACAGTGTTGGTCATGATGATGATGCTTACAGTATGGCTTATCAATCTGACTCTTCTTGAGAACTCTTCAGTTTGAGATATGATGTTGCACCTGTTGTACAATTATGAATACCTCCCTAGTTAAGAGGGAGTGTTGAGAGAGGTAACTAGTTTCGGTCTTCATAATTGTTGTACTCATTTCAATATGTATCCTATGCAACAAACAAGAAAAGAAAAGGAAAAAAGTATTATTATTAAAGCATTTGTTTCATTCTCATTATTGATGGTCTTCTATGTAAAAGCATGTTCTTCGTGCTTCTAGGGTTTGCTAAGTCTTAGGATTTATTCTCATGTGTCACATGAGTCAACATCATGTTCATAAGATCGTTCTGGGAAAAATGTATTTATAAAAATGAATTATTTTTTAGTCTAGAAACTCCTGGAAGCTCCAAAGTACAAGTCGGCCCGAAGAACATCAAGTCAGCCTAAAGGAGGGAATTCGACCCATTGAGAAGACTATATAAAGGAGCATCTCGACCTCATTTGTGACTCACTCCACAAGTTCGATATAACAACAAGAAGTCCAATCTATAGCTGGGAAGAGAAGGAAGGAGAGTGAAAGCTAGGGAAGGAAAGACGAAATTTTCTTGTTTTTGGGCTCTATCTCTCTCACTCGTGTGAAGCTCTAGCGTTGCTGGTCCAACAAAAGGAGGCTGAAATTGCAAGATTGAGTTACAGTAAGATGAAGTGTAGCATCTTGTAGCTAAAGGAAAGGATAGTCTGTCTAGACCTCATTGCTCCAAGAAGGTTTCAAGAGGAGGATGATTTAGGGTTTCCCTGGAAGCTGCAAGATCGAAATTTCAGGGTTGAAGTTGCAGGCTGAGTGGCAGAATCGAAGCTGGCAGGTTGAAGTTGCAATGTGTAGTAGTCTATTGCAAAATCAAGGAAGGACTTGAGGAAGGGCTGAATTGATACTAGGAGAAGCACTAGTCTAAGGTTTAGGTCTTTGCATCTCATTTGAAGCAGATTCTAAGAAGAGAAGAGTTTCCAGGTTTTCCCCTAAGAGGGGTTTTGCCCTAGATGAGAGCCTAATATCTGTGTCCTCTGTTGTTGTTGTTTATGTTCTTGATATTTTTTTGTTAAAAGATCTAACTAAAAGAATACAAGAAAGGTAACAAGTTCACAAGAAAATATTAAGGAACGGAAAATAAGATCAATAGTTGCCACTATCAATTTTTCCAACAACACACTGGTACCTCGACACATGTTTTGCCGCATGCCTCGGCTGAACCATAAACTGACCAACTTCCTTCAATAGATCCATCACCACAATTGCTTTCTGGTTACCCTGACTAGGTGCTCCCTCAGACACTGAAGCAGATGCTCCTATGGCAATCCTGGTTGCTCCCTTTGTCACAGAAACAAATCCTCTTTCCATTGTTGCTCCCTTTGTCACTGAAGCATACTCAGCTATCCAGTATGGTCCCTTCATAAAAGGCATACAACTATTGGGAATCAATAATCTCTCCAATGTCTACAAGGTATGTCCTTTCAAGACTATTGTTATCTTGGATCTCCAATCCTGAGTCCTCAAAGAATATCCGTCCTCTTCGACCACTCTTCTCTTGGATACCTATCACATCCTCAAAGAGTGTCGGTCCCTTTCTTCTCTTAGATGCTATATCCTCAAGGAAACCACATATGCTTATCTAATCCTCTGCCATTCTCTCTTCATCACTTGAAGAGTTGAATGCACATGTGATGTCCAACATCACTCCCTCTCAATCAGAGAGGACATCCCTATTATCCTTTAATCTTAAGAATAGAACCTTGCTCGTATACAAGGGGACTCCTTTACTCTCTCTTAAAACCAGGAGATCTAGACTTCCTTTCTATTTGGGAAGTCATCATCACAAGCCTTACAACTTGTCTTCATAAGAGTATCAACTACCATGTCTTCATAGTTGCCCGACTCCCTCTTTTCTCTGCATCATCTAACTTTCTTTCACAGTATCATGGAGCCACCTTCTCTTTTCAACCTTGTGACAGGTTCCAAGCCAATCTTTTTGCTCATCACTTTCTTCTTCGATATGAAGGCATTAGATTGAGCCTTCCCAAACTTCGAGCGTATCATAGCTTCTTCTTGAAAGTGATCTTCATTTGGCCTCTAGGTTATCTTTTCGCACTGCTACGTTTTAATCCCAAGATGTCCATATCTTGACGTCACAGTTGCCAAGTACCAGATATTGAGCTTCCCTCAATATCCTTCATCCATACAGTTGAACTTGCCTCAATTGCCATCATATATTCTTGCAACATCTTCCAGGTAGCAAAATAATATGTTAACCAAATGGACAACAATAATGAAAAACAAACTTACCTCATTATGATGACCTTCTCATTCCATCAACATCCTCATCAACCATATCCACTTGAAACTTCCTTCATGCATCAGAGTGCCCAAGGATCGAACTTGATTACCAAGTTACAACTTTTCGTTCGAAGAATCAACTGGATGTTATATATATTCTAGAGGTGGTCTTAAATTCTTTACACATCCTTAAGTAAGTCAAAACTTATTCTTTTCAAGTATCATATATCCATATACCTATGCATATTTTATGGCCAACTTTCTTTTCACAAGATTGTACACAGATGAATCTTATCCAAAGTTTTATATCCAGCATGCATTCTGCTTTCAATTGATCATCTAGCTATTTATATATCTCACGAAGACCCTGCATCCTAACCCATTGCATTCCTTCACCCGTTTACCAGTATTGATTCCACATTACATGGAATGTCTACTAACCTTGTCATGATGCTTTTCCCAAAGACCTTCCAAAATGATGGTCTTTCCTGAATCATGATGATTCAACTAAACAGGATGACAACTCCTAACATAATGTTATACAATACGTGGATGAACATTATGCAAAAACGGTCTATCTCTCCATCTATCTAGATGATCTTTACAAAGCAACTTAACCATGTTAATTCTAGACATGCTACTATCATATGCTTCTTTCTATGATGCGATGCAAAACATACTATCCTAAAAGAAAGAATAGTCTTCATAAAGAACCTGATAGTCAATGAACCTTCTTTAGTAGTAAAGATCCTTCACTTCTTCCTTCTTTGCCGCCTTCTCAGGTTCTCCCACTACCTTAACTACATGAGCTTCACTCCTTTCCTTTCTTTTGTTGTTCTGCTTGTTTTGAAAATCCCTCTTAAAGTGTCCAAATTCATTGCATCCAAAACATTGCACTTTAGACATATTTTTCTTCTTGAACTTACTGAACCTTCCCTTTTTCAACTTCTTGACTCAGGCTAGAGAGGCTTGAGATTGCTCATATAATCCAATATCATCCTTGATTCTTCCAATATGCACTACGCCCACAACTCATCGAAGGGAGTTGAATCTTTCTTGGAGTATATGCTTGCTGCAAAGCTACTCCATTCTGGTGGCAATGCATTTAGTACACACATGGTTACTTCAGAATCAGTGATTGGTTCCCCAAGTCTTTGCAGATGGTCTCTTAGTTGAGAGACTCCTCGTGAGAAAGGATGCCACATCTTCATCCTTTGATTTCTTCATTCTATACAACTTGTTCCTCAACGACATCTTTTGTCCTATTGTACTTACCGAATACAAATTCACTGGCTTGTCATATGTGACCTTGGAAGTCTTCAAATTTGCAACAAATGGAACAAGAGAATCCTTAATTGATTCAACTATGATCGTTTGAGCCCTTACTTCCCCTTTCTTATGCTTTGCTAGTTTCCCTGTCTTATCTTTCTCAGGTTCAATAATTCCGCAGTAACATATTCCATTACTTCTTGTTCTGTGAGTATCAAGTTAATTCTTTTCTTCCATGATAGATAGTTTGATGCCTCAACGAGCTTATTGCTCTCCTTGCAGAAAGAATCCATATGAGTTGAAGATTCAGGCATGATGTAATAATATGTTACTTACTTGAGATCAGGTTTTTCCTTGATGATGTCTTCAACCTTCTTTGATGCCGTCAAGATTCTTGAAGAGCCCTCAACAATGTCTTTGAAAGATGTTTCCTAGGATTCTTCCAACAACAACTTCCACGATCCTTGATGCCTTCTTCAAAGATGCCTTCCAAATGGATCTTCTTCTAGAGAGAGAGATCAACAATCTTCTTGAAATCTTCCTTTCAGATTTTCCTTAGATGCGAGATTGATGTAGACTTGATCTCCTTGTGGAAACCCTGCTTCTGTGAAAATTCCTAGACCGAAATCCCTATTGCAACAAACTCATGTTACTTCTCCTACTTGTTAATCCATTCAAGTTATTCACGGTGTTCTACTGTAAATATCGAAGTAAATACACTGCAACCTTCACCTTTTAATTATCATATGCGGAAACAAGAAATTAAACAAGAAAGAAATACACAACACATCTACAGTTATTTTTGGACAAATGTCCCCGAAAAAACCCAGTGTGGGAAAACTGGTGCAGCAGCGGAGGGTTTTATTATTATGCAGTAGTAATTTCTGAATACAATCTCTGGATGCCCTCTTGGCTATCCAATACAGAGAATATCACTTACAGAGAGATAAGTGAGATTACCTCACACTATCACTGGAGATCCGACTGATCCAGCCACTAAATGAATGGCCTCTGGCTACCTCTATGCAGTCACTGCGTCAGCCCAACATCATAGCCTCTAAGGACTGCGTCACCCCTTCTGTTTATCAATTTGCTGCCCAAGAACTTCAATTTTCACCTCCTGGTCTCACACCTTGGCTTCTGGCCTCTGAAATCGATTCCTCCAACAAATTTTCGGACCTCCTCAAGGCTCTGTGCTGCCTCTGTGTGGCCCTGCGTCAACCTCTTTTAGCTCTATGCTGCCTCTCCCAGATCTCTCTCTGCCTCCTCTGTTGAGTATTCTGGATCAGGAGAAATCTCCAACTGGAACTATCATTTTCCCTCACTGCAAAAGCTCAGTTCAAATTTTTCACCAGCTGCTTTGCTTCAGAAATTCAATCTTTTGAACTCTACTTGATGTGTTCTCCAAGTGCCCCTCAAGCCTTTTCTTATATCTTTTGGTTGGACAACCAATGGCCCAGATTAACTTCTAATCTATGGCTTAGATCATTTTGGCTTGATCCTCATCTTCTTCTAGAAGTTACACCCATAGTCTAGCTTAATACCCATTAATTATTTTAATTTCCTAAGTTTACACTTAGTGTCCCATTAAAAATAATTAATTATTTTAATAAAAATGTCTCCAAGTGGAATTTCCCAAAACAATTTATGGGTATTGGAGAATGCATGTGTTTAAGCGTCCTTGCAAATTTTGAGAATTAGAGCACATTCATTGCTACCAGAAATCAACACTCCCTCTTAGCGAGCAATGTGCTCTAACAATGCACCCTGCTGAAGCATCACCCTGTTTTGTAACATCTCTCTCTGCCCTATTGATGTCTGACATCTCTGCCTACCAACTACTACACAAACGTTGCATTTGTACTGCTACTGACCCTGCCATTGTCAACACTGCATCCGTACTGCAACTCCCTTTTAACTATGCATCCATGCTGTTGACATTATCACTGCGAACACTGCATTTGCACTGCAACCTCTTCCAATTGCTGTTGCTACTGCATCAACAACGGAAAAGTATCCTAAATTAATGATGCATCTCGTTGCTGAAGGTGTTGCTAGTCTCTACGCTAACCCTCTGAAGCCTCTATGCTGCTATTGACCTCTCCTATGTGCCAACTGCACTACTGCCAACTCTAGCTTCGCGCTGTTGAGTCTCTGGCGCTCCTAGCCACTGCAACTGTCACTCCGACACTCCTCTGCACCAACTGACATTGGTCCATCCTGCTACTTCTGATTTGGGCTCCCACAGCAAGGAATTGATCCAAGAGGTGGACTCCTCAAGGATCCTACCCATTTATAGTCCTTTTAGACTACATCTCTAGATCTCCCCACCTCCCTCCTGGAGATGCATGGGCTGTCATGGCGAATTCCTCTTCCTCGATCTTTGTGACTGCAACCTTCAAATCATGCTTCTTATCTTTGTCCTTCTTCCTGAGAGGACACTATGTTGCGTAGTGATAGAATTCACCACGCCTAAAGCATTTGATCTTTGAAACATCTTTCTTCTTCTTCTGTTGCTCCTGCTGCCCCTTGGATGCGAGGCATGCATTCTCTTCTTCCTCCTTAGGCTTCGACCCACTGCTGCTGCTTCCATTGTCTGCTCCCTGCGTCTGCCCCTGCTGCTCCTCCCTGCGTCTGCCCCCGCTGCTCCTCCCCACTGCGTCTGCCCCGTGACTGCCCCCGTGTTTGCTCTCGCATCTACCCCCACTGCTCCTCCCTGCTGCATTTGCCCCCTCGTCTGCTCCCTGCGTCTGCCCCCGTTGCTCCTACCCGCGTCTGCCCCGCCGTTTGCTCCCTGCGTCTGCCCCTGCTGCTCCTCCCCGTTGCGTTTGCCCCCGCCGCTGCCCCTGCGTCTGTCCCCACGTTTGCTCCCCGCGTCTGCCCCCGCGTCTGCTCCCTACGTATGCTCCCTGCATCTGCCCCCGTTGCTCCTTCCCACGTCTGCCCCCACTGCTCCTGCCCCTTCTGTTTGATCGAACCCTGAGTTAAGGGTTCGGTGTTGTCACAGCAATCAGGGCTCGAAGCAGCCACAAAAAGAAGAATCCTGTGCTGTCAAAATAATAGTCACAGTGAGATCACAAATGTGAGGTCTTAGTAATCGAGGCAATCTTTCAAAATGGGGGCCAGAAATATTATTTCTTATGATGAAGAGCAGCAGCACAACAAAGATCCCGGGGAAGCCGAAACGCCACTGCCCAAATATTTCAACAACAGAGGTCCGCTGAAGTACTTACAGCAGTGCCACAATAAATATGAGAATGTATACAGCCCCATTGATATTGCATTAGAAACAGATTTTGCTTTCTGGATATCCCAAATTAGACAACTTATGAGGAAAATGGAACACCTAGAGGCGGAAAATCGCGAGCTGCGAGCTGACATTGGCACCTTGTCAAACAAAATTCTATCGGTAGAGGGAGACAATGCATCCATCAGAAAAATACAGCAGGAATACCGAGAACAAAGTGCGGGGCAGAATTTCGATGAGATTTTATAGGTAGAGATCAAAGATCTTAAAAAAAAACAGGAGGAAATTAGATCCTAACAAATATCCTTTAAATAGGAAACGGAGTCGCATATCAACACATGGGCACAGGTGGTCAAAGGAAAGGACAAGGCCCCTCCGCTCATAGCAGTGGAGGACGTAGTGCAGGCAAAGCTCGTGGAGGCAAGAACCTGACGAGCAAGAGAATTAAATCTTAAGGGAAGAGGACTCCCTACACCTCCCCCCTCAGCGGACCCAATGGAACTGGGGAACAGGTTTCTAGGTGACACTCTCGACATACCAGACATAACCTTGGACAAAGCCTGGATAGGGCAGGACTCTACCCTCTTCCTCAGGTTCTGTAACTCCTCGGATAGACTTCGGGTACTCCGAGCCAAGTGGAAGCTATTCTCTCTTCCGAATAAAGTGTTTTTGGATGAAGACCTCACAAGAGCTCAAGTAGCTGAACTGAAACATGCCAGGGAACAGGTTGCAGCAGCAAGACAGGCAGGGAAATGGGCAGTGATTAGAAACCTTCGGGCAGTTATTCGGGACACCTTCCCCCTAGGATGGACATCCCATTCAGATAGCTCCAAATGACGGGCCCGAGCGGAGAGGAGGCGAGGCACGGATCTCTCGGTTCACTGTTGTAATGGCAATGGCTCCTTCTGGTCTTCACCATGCCTACTTTATGAAGCCCTTAGCTCAGCAGACATTCTCTTGGTTACCGAGACTCATGCGAGCCCAGTCCGACCTCTCCCTGACATTACAAGATACCAGTGGACCGCAGTTTGCAGACAAGAGACACAGAGTTTAGGAGGTGTCAGGGGATCAAGGGTTGTTGCTTGCCTCGTTCGTGATAGCCTCAGGAGCAGAGTATCGGTGGCCGCGACCGATGAGTATGCCAGATTCATGTGGATTCAGATCAGAGCTAGAACATCACCTCCGAGAGACATTTATGTTGCAGTCTGTTACTTCCCACCTATCTCATCTTCCTACGCTATTCACAATAGCTCAGACGGAGACCCTTTTACAGACCTGTACTCTGACATCACCAGGTTTTCGGCATAAGGGGACGTCATTCTCACAGGGGACTTCAATGCCTAGACCAAAGACCTCCAGACACTTATGCACGACCGGACAGAGGATATATTTTTCACTCGGGGGATCAACCCAACCACGATCAGCATGCACTGGACCTCCGAGGATTACTTGGGACCCACCGCAGCCTATGGGAGATATCTACTATAGTTGGGAGAATCTCATGAGTTGGTAATTTTGAATGGCGTACCATGCTTCCCATCCTCGTACTTCTTTATCTGCAGACCATTTGGAGGCGGAGCAAGTGTGGTTGACTACGCTATTGCAAATCGAGATCTCCTCCCTTACATCAAAAATTTCTCGATCACCCCTATCCCTCTCACAGATCATGCACTTCTCTCACTCTCTCTGTAGTTTAACCTCCCGAATCCAACCCCTACTCTTGCCCGTAGCCCTCCGAGGACCACCTTCCGATTTGAGGAGGCTGACCCTGATCTCTTCTCCTCTATCCTTAGACAGACACTCTCATCGGAGTCCCAGTTCGCCTCTCTCAGCTTAGCCAAGGACAAATACCAGTGCCTCTCATATGCAATCTGGGAAGCTGCGCTCCAATCCTTCCCCCATTCTACCCGTACCGCCACCACCTCCCGCAAATTGGGAAATTGCCCTATGAATACATGGTATGAATAGGAATGCAAGTCTATCCATCAAGACCTTCGACATGCATTCCAGAACTCCTTACCAACATACCCAAATCTCTGTTCAGCCTACCATCACCTCCTTCGCCGCAAGAAGCGCTTTTTCTTTGCCCATAGGAGACAGGTTCTTTCTACTCTCCTTCGCTTCCCTAAAGATTTCTGGGGGACCATCCTTTCTCGGTGCTCACCTATCCCAGTCGACCTTGATCCTGCCTCAATGTTATCTCACACCTCCCAGCTGTATGACATTCCTGGGCAGCTTCCGATTTAGGTTACTTCCCCCCCCCACCTCCTGCCACCATTTCTCCGACAAAGATATCAGAGGCAATATGGACAATGAATAGCAGTAGGGCAACAGACGAAGAAGGTTTACAGGTAGAATTCTTCAAGAATGGACTTCGCCCCCTAGTAGGATATCTGGTGGACCTCTTCAACCAGGTGGTTCGGGATGGATTTCTGGATGGTTGGTCACACCACATTATCTACCCGATCCACAAGTCAGGGCCTACTTCCAACCCCAACAACTACAGGACAATCATGGTTGGGCACACATTCTCCAAGCTATATGCTACAACACTTCACAGGTCACTCTCCCATTTCCTTGAGCAGAGACAACTCAGGGCCAAGGGCCAAGCAGGATTCTACCCGAACCACCAGACGATCGACCACATCCTTACTCTTCGTGTGGTGATCAAGGAGGCTAGGCATCGATCCTCTAACATGTACTGTTGCTTTGTAGACTTCCGGAAGGCCTTTGACTCAGTCCCGAGCGAAGATCTTTTCCAGAGGCTAAGAGAGGTTGGCATTTCCTCGACTCTCACGACAGCTATCATGCTCCTCTATGAGGTCGTCCTTGGTCGTCTCCGCACAGTCGGAGGAATGTCGGATTTCATCCGAAGCACCATTGGAGTCAAGCAAGGATGCCCCTTTTCTCCTACTTTATTCGGGATCTATATCGATGAGCTTGAGTCCTTCGTCCGGGAACATATCCAGGATACAGATGGGTGTCTTCTTCACCAAGTCCTGATTTTCATCCTCCTCTTTGCAGATGATATTGCCCTTATTGCCTCCTCCCAAGAAGGCCTTCAGAGATAGCTGGATGCTCTCGCAGCTTTTTGTGACCCGAGGCATCTAATTGTGAACTTGGGTAAAACCAAAGTGATTGTCTTCAATGGAGTCAAGAAAACCTCGGACTTCCACTTCCTATTTAAAGGAGAAGAGATCGAGATTGTCAGCACCTATACATACTTGGGAGTTCAGTTCTCAGGGCCTCACTTCAGCCTGCGACTAGCCCTTCAACCTCGGATCAACAAAGGGTATGGCTCCCTAGCCCTTCTGGAGAGGTAGTGTTTCCGGCACCATTTCCAGGACATCTCGTCCAAAATGAGCATCATGGACACTTTGATTCACCCCACAGTGCTTTACGGCTCAAAGATTTGGGGTGCCTCTCTCCTAGAGTCAGATTGGGCCTCAGCGGAGCGGGTCCAGACCCTCCTTTTGCGCCGTTTCATTAGGTGCAAGCAGACAATTCCTCAGCACATAATTCTAGCAGAGTTCGGGGCTCAACCTTTCCGCCTAGAGGTGATATTTAGGTTAGTGTCGCTCCTGCACAAGCTCCGAGGCCTGGCAGATACGAGGACGAGGAAGGGTCGTGACAGATACCCATATTTAGCATATTGCTCCTTGGAGAACATCACCTGTATGCAAATAGGCTGATCCAAATGTTGGTACATCGGTGTGACAGAGCTTCTGGAGGCTTTAGGAATCCAGATTGACCATCTCCTTCCTTTTCAGTACTCTCTGAATGCTCCAGGCCACCTCCTCCCCAATCAGCAAGAGCTGAATAAAAACATTAAGGAGGATATTTACAGACAATACATTCAAATTACATGGACCAATCCTCCTAATGAGTTGCATCCAAAAATGGCCTTCTACGCGGAGCATTGCCCGGCAATCAGGGATGGGCTCATCATCGGACCCGAGTACACGTTCCAACATTGGATGCATGCCCTTAGAATCCCCCTCGGGCAGTTCAGAGTTGGGTCTCACAGACTCCGGGTGGAGACAGATCACCACATTGATAAGGCAGATAGGATTTGCCAACTCTGTCACTTACATGAGATAGAGACAGAGACACACTTCATCTTCGGATGCCCTGCTTACTACGAGATTCAAGGTCGTTTCCATTGTCTCTTCAGGTCTTCTCAGACTTTGACCAGCTTCCTCAGATATGTTGATCTGAGCTGCCTTGCACTTTGTAGAATTTTTCTACAGATTAGCTAGCTCTAATACCATGTAGAAATTCCCACTGTAGATCACTTGGTAATGCAATGTACTAAAGCAAAACACTTGATCTACTTCAACAAACAATTTAACGGAAGCTTAATTGAACATGAGGAACATCAATAAGAACACATATAACTAATATGGAGAAATCAAACATACGTAACACATAAGATATAACCAAGGGAAAGCACCAGCCTAAAACCCCATCTTTGTATTATCATACATGTGGAAATATGTTCGGATTACACAAAGCCTTAGCTCGGAAGCTATCCAGCTCTCAGTACAATCCCTCTGTTGCTCATAGACAGTCAAAGGCTTCTGACAAACCTTCTCCTCTGCCCTCCAAGCGTTCTATTTCTATGCATAGTTTTTCCTGGGTCCTCCAGTTGCAACCTGTGTGATTCTCACCTCACACACAACACTGACCTTTGAAATAACTGCACAAACCTGAAGGAGATAAATCCTCATCATGGATGAGCTTCCTTTATAGGAAAAATATTCATCCAACTGATAGTACACTGTCCCTTCTCTGATTTCAAGTAGGTCTCTATCTGAACTGACATGCATCAGTTATCCATGAGTGAATACTCAGTTATCTGAAAATTCCAGTTGTCACATGCATGCAAGCATCAACAAACTGAATCTCATTAATTTAAAAACTTGTTAAATTAATCTAACTGGACTTGACTAAGTTAAACTAAGTCAACTGATCCTCTCAATATAGAACTCATCCTTAATTCCTTAATCAGTGGAGCAAATCAAGGACACATTCCCCAATCAGTGGAGAAATTATTGCATGTTCTCACAAAGACTTCAAGTTCGATTTTCCTTAACTAATTAACTCAAACTGAATTAATTGATTAATATTCAAACTGCTGGTAAGACCAAATCCGAATTTACTTCCTATTTTAGTCCAGGGACTGACTAAAAATAGAAATCCATCCTGAATTACTAAAAATAGAATGCTATTTTTAGCACTTCCATTTTTCATTTCCTGCTGCCCAGTGCAACATTGGTACCCAACTACTATTTTTAGCAGTGACATTTTTAGCATTTATTGTTGCCATTTTTCAACACTCCCTCTCAACAAGAAAGGCTTCAACTCGAACCCGATCTTTTACCTATGGAATGTTTTGCATGCAACACTCCTACCAAGTGTGGTTGCTCCAACAACACTCGGAACAAAAAAAACTCCCAGCTAACCTCTCTGTTGGGCTAGAAACATACTCCGATGCTGAAGCTCTACTTGCTGTTGACAAGTGCTCCCTCTTTGACCTTTGAGCTACTGCAACACTCCATGCATCTCGCACTGTTGCACACCTCTCCTGCACTGGTGCAACACTCCTGTGCCTCTCGCATCATTGCAACATACTAGCTCTACGCAGTCCTGGGACTCCTGCATTGGTGCAACACTCCTGTGCCTCTCGCATCGTTGCAGCCTACTAGTTCTACACAGTCTTGGGACTCCTGCACTGTAGCTCCCTCTGCCGCTCCATCCGTATCTGTCTCTACCCAATCAGTCAATCCTGTTACTCCTCATCAGGGCTCTTGTAGCAAAGTCAAATTAAAGAGGTTGGGTACCTCAAGGATCCTGCCCCTCCTCCTTGGGACGATCACTCCACATCACCCCACCTCCTACCTGGAGGTATGGCTGCATGTGATCCCTCTACCCACCTAGCTCAAAGTTTCCCCTAACTGGAGGTCTCTGCATGAGTAGATGTCTCTACTCGATCTCCTCTCAGCTTCCCCCATTGTGGCTGCTCCACAACCTCCTGAAGCTGCTGCACCAATCGTGGCTCCTCCACAATCGTCTGAGACTTTTTCTGGCGCTGCATGTTGAGAGGTAATATACTCTCCCTCTCAACCACCAAGTATCTAACCTTTGCCTTGCTCCTCAAGGCTTTGCATGCATCTTGTACCTCAAGTGCATGTAGGTTCTTGGCTAGCACACCAATCTGTTTCATATTTCCTGCCGTCACGATTTTTTTTGGAAAAAGAGCTAATTTTAAATCAGCGATATCTACCTCCTCCGAACTCCGATTCAACCGATTTTATTTTTTGATTTTGGGTATTTTTCCGCAAGGAATCCAAATCTGCTATTTGTTTCTGAAAATTTTGGTACAAAATTTTCAGATCTGCTCTGCAAACTCTCGGCCCAAAACTCAAAAATTTGAAATCTCCTTTTCTTGTATATTGTTCTTCCTTGATCACCTGTGCTCTGATACCATGTATAATTTTGTAGAATTTTTCTTCAAATCAGCTAGCTCTGATACCATGTAGAGCTTTTTCTACAAATCAGCTAGCTCTGATACCATGTAGAAATTCCCACTGTAGATCACCTGGTAATGCAATGTGCTAAAGCAAAACACTTGATCTACTTCTACAAACAATTTAGCGGAAGCTTAATTGAACATGAGCAACATTAATAAGAACACATATAACTAATATGGAGAAATCAAACACACATAAAACAGAAGATATAACCAGGGGAAAACACCAGCCTAAAACCCCATCTCTGTATTATCATACAAGTGGAAATATGTCCGAATTACATAAAGCCTTAGCTCGGAAGCTATCCAGCTCTCAGTACAATCCCTCTGTTGCTCATAGACAGTCAAAGGCTTCTCACAAACCTTCTCCTCTGCCCTCCAAGCCTCCTATTTCTATGCACAGTTTTTCCTGGGTCCTCCAGCTACAACCTGTGTGATTCTCATCTCACACACAACACTGACCTCTGAAATAACTGCACAAACCCGAAGGAGATAAATCCTCATCATGGATGAGCTTCCTTTATAGGAAAAATATTCATCCAACTGATAATACATTGTCCCTTCTCTGATCTCAACTGGGTCTCTGTCTGAACTGACATGCATCAGTTATCCATGAGTGAATACTCAGTTATTTGAAAATTCTAGTGGTCACATGCATGCAAGCATCAACAAACTGAATCTCATTAATTTAACAACTTGTTAAATTAATCTAACTGGACTTGATTAAGTTAAACTAAGTCAACTAATCCTCTCAATATAGAACTCATTCTTAATTCCTCAATCAATGGAGCAAATCAAGGACACATTCCCCAATTAGTGAAGAAATTATTGCATGTTCTCACAAAGACTTCAAGTTTGATTTTCCTTAACTAATTAACTCAAACTGAATCAATTAATCAATATTAAAACTGCTGGTAAGACCAAATTCGAATTTACTTCCTATATTAGTCCAGGGACTGACTAAAAATAGGAATCCATCCTAAATTGCTAAAAATAGAATGCTATTTTTAGCACTTCCATTTTTCATTCCCTGTTGCCCAATCCAGCAATGGTACCCAAACTGTTATTTTTAGCACTTCTATTTTTAGCTTTTCTTGTTGCCATTTTTCAACACACTTTATCTCCAGGAGGCCTTCAGATTTCGGGCCCGTTTTCTTCAGCCCCCCACTAGATTGGACACCACGCAGAAGATCACGGACTTCTTTAGGGTGCTACCTTCAGCGCGGGGCACCAAAAGAACCATTGGCCGACCCACAGACACTGAGACCAGATCAATGCGGTCCTGGGGGGGCCGACCCACCAGACTGCACCAACGCTCCAGGATTGGATCCACTCCTGGGAGGCGCCCTAGAACCTCCAAGCGACAACAGCGGCAACCCAATATGCCCATAGGACATTAGACTTTGACATGCTTCTCTCAGTTTTCTTCTCTCGACCTCGGATGTTAGCAGTAGGATCTGGACAGGAGACCCCTGCCTTTTCTTCTCCTTCTTCTTCTTCTCCTTCTTTGCTCCATTGCAGTGCTTTGTTTCAAGGCTGAGAGCTTCTAGCTTCTACATTTACATTTACTTTACTTAGATTGTAGATGTATTTTCTGCTTTTTAAAAAGAAATGTTAAAAGGGGACCTTTTGGTCCACCGGCTTGGCATGATGTAATCATTGTAATTGACAGTCCCGTTGACCTCTTATGGTCATTTGTTGGACATTAATAAAATTATCTTATCTTATCTTATCTCTCCTCAACTCCTCTTGCTTAAGAGCTGCCCACATTCCATCTCAGTTTGACAAAGTCGCCCTGCCCAGGATACTCTGGACAAAAACTTGCCACTCCTCAGATACTAAATTTAGGGCCAACCTTACCATCTCGGAACCTTGAGGTGTTGACCCCACTGCTACTTGCTCGTCTCGGGTCTCTTGAAGCTTAGTAAGGAATGGATCAATGCGTTCCCCCTTCTGCATCTGCATAGATCTCATCTTCTGCTCCAAGTACATCTTCCATTGTTTAGAAGATCCTTGATACAATGTTGACAATGCATCCCACATCTCCTTGGCAGTTCCTCTACCAGCGATGTGACAGACCACATGATCCTTCACTCCTTCGAGGATCATTCTCTTTGTGTTCGCCATTTCTCCCTTGTACTTCTTGAGTGGATCTGGATCCGCAGGCACAACTACCACACTGTCGACGTAGGTCTTGAGAAAATGGTCATCTAGAGGGCATGCCATCCTTGCCTTCCAGATCACATGGTTGGATGCACCATCCAACTGATCCTAATCTCTCAATCCACTGGTTGCCATCTCCGTCAACCGAAAAAGTCGAATGACCTCATCTCTCCTCTGCGTTGTTGCTGGGCTAGCCTACACACTCCCTGTTGGAGTCAGTAGATCTGTTGCCCCTTGCTGCTGCTTAGCAAATGAGAATTCGAATTCCTTGGACAGGAATTCTCTAAGGCAGAAATTCCCTCAAGTGTCTCTTTTCTTCCTTCTGACGTCTTTCTGCCCAGCAACTGCTTGCAGAAAACTACGTCACACAAGAAACCTCTCTTCGTTGAAGCTAATGCTGTGTTACTCCCTCTACTGCTGACAGATTTCGATCTGGAAATCCTACCTCTGTGTCGATTCACTCAGAGAGAGATTTACCACGAAAATCTAGTCCTCCTAGCCTGAACTGCGCAATTCCTCAGAGGATTCAAATTGCTGCCTTTGCAGGAATTTCAAACTCCCTTCCTTCTTCAGTGCTGGGCTCTTCTGGTACTGTTCTCTTGTTTCAACTACAACTCTGATACCAAGTGAAAATTCCTAGACCGAAATCCCTACTGCAGCAAAATGATGTTACTTCTCCTACTTGTTAATCCATCAAATTATTTACGGTGTTCTACTGTAAATATTGAAGTAAATACACTGCAACCTTCACCTTTTAATTATTATATGCAGAAACAAGAAACTGAACAAGAAAGAAATACATAACACATCTACACAACTATTTTTGAACAAATGTCCCTGGAAAAACCTAGTGTGGGAAAATTGGTGCAACAACTGAGGGTTTTATTATTATATAGTAGTAATTTCTGAATACATTCTCTGGATGCCCTCCTGGCTATCCAGTACAGAGAATATCACTGGCAGATAGATAAGTGAGATTACCTCACACTATCGCTGGAGATCTTACTGATCCAGCCACTAAATGAACGACCCTTGGCTGTCTCTCTGCATTCACTGTGTCAGCCTAGCATCACAGCCTCTGGGGATTGCGTCACCCCTTCTGCTAATCAATTTGCTGCCCAGGAACTTCGATTTTCACCTCATGGTCTCACACCCCGATTTTTGGCCTCTGAAATCGATTCCTCCAACAAATTTTCAGACCTCCTCAAGGCTCTACGCTGCCTCTGCATCAGCGTACGTTGTGTCTGCGTGGCCCTGCATCAACCTCTTCTGGCTCTGTGTTGCCTCTCCCGGATCTCTCTCTGCCTCCTCTGCTGAGTATTCCCGGATCAGGAGAAATCTCCAACCAGAACTATCCCTGCCCCTCACTAAGAAAATCTCACTACGAATTTCTCACTGACAACTGCTTTGCTTCAGAAATTCGATCTTCTGAACTCTACTTGATGTGTTTTCCAAGTGCACCTCAAGCCTCTTATATCTTTTTGTTGAACAACCAACAATCCAGATTAACTTCTAATCAATGGCTTAGATCATTTTGGCTTGATCCTCGTCTTCTTCTATATGTTACACCCACAACTTAGCTTAATACCCATTAATTATTTTAATTTCCTAAGTTTAGGCTTAGGGTCCCATGAAAAATAATTAATTATTTTAATAAAACTGTCTCCGGGTGGAATATCCCAAAACACTTTATGGGTATTGGAGAATGCATGTGTCTAAGCCTCCTGGCAAAGTTTGAAACTTAGAGCACATCCGATGCTACTAGAAATCAACAGCTTCTAGGTTTTTCAATGAGTCTTAAATCCTTCTCGAAGTCTTCTTCTTCAGTCCTTTCTTGAGAGTTTCCTTTTCCCTTCCTCTTGACAGGATAACTCCTTCTAGTGTCCATCCCACTGTCGGCCTTGTTTACGTTAGCTCTGATACCATGTTGGAAAAATTGATAGTGGCAGCTATTAATCTTATTTTCCTTTCCTTAATATTTTTTTGTGAACTTATTAGCTTTCTTATATTCTTTTAATTAGATTGTTTATCAAACAAATATCAAGAACATAAACTGCAACAATAGAGCTCACAAATATTAGGCTCTCAGCTTGGGCAAAACCCTCCTAGGGGAAAACCCGGAAACCCTTCTCTTCTTAGATTCTGTATCAAATGAGATACAAAGATCCAAACCCTAGACTAGTCCTCCTCCTAGTACCAAGTCAACCCTTCCTCAAGTCCTTCCTTGATTCTGCACCAAACTGCTAAACGTTGCAACATCTACCTGCCGACTTCGATACTGCCACTCAGACTGCAACTTCAACCCTGCAATTTCGGTCTGGCGACATCCAAGGAAACCCTAGATCAACCTCTGCTTGAGACCTTCCTGGAGCAAGACAACTCCTCCTAAGGTCTTCAGATCTATACATAGTATCTATCCTTCAACTACAAGATGCCTCACTTCGTCTGACTGCAACTCAATCTTGCAATTTTAGCCTCCTTCTGTTGCACCATAAACCCTAGAACTTCGCACGAGTGAGAGAGATAGAGCACAAAAACAAGAAAATTTTGTCCTTCCTTCTCTTCCTTGGTTTTCGCTCTCCTTTCTTCTCTTCCCAGCTATAGATCGAACTTCTTGTTGTGATATCGAACTTGTGGAGTGAGTCCCAAATGAGGTCAAGTCGCTTCTTTATATAGTCTTCTTAAGGGGTCAAATTCCCTCCTTTAGGTCGACTTGATGTTCCTCGGGCTGACTTGTACTTGGGAGCTTCCAGGACTTTCTAGACTCAAAAAATTCTTTTTTACAAATGCATTTTGCTCGGAAGGGTCTTATAAACATGATGTTGACTGTTGTGACTCATGACAATAAATCATAAGGCCCAACAAACTCTAGAAGCACGAAGAACATGCTTTTACCTAAAAGACCATCAATAATGAGCATGAAACACATGCTTTAACAATAATAATTTTTTCTTTTTCTTTTCTTGTTTGTTAAATTTGATGCATATTGAAATGAGTACAACAATTATGAAGACCGAAACTAGTTACATTTCTCAACACGTGGTACATTTGGATATGGTTTGAGACATGTCTCAGATGGTGAAGTGAGGCTGAAGGGATATATGAATTCAGATTGAGCAGGGAGTGCAGAGGACAAAAAGAGCATCTTGGGGTGTTGCTTCAGCTTGGGATCAACTATGATATCCTAGTTTAGCAGGGAAGCAAAATTCTGTCACACTCGGTACAACAAAGGATATTGCAGCCAACGTTGCAAGTTGTGAAGAAGTGTGGCTTTGGAAACTTCTTGCATGACTATTTGATTGAGTCACTTCATCTAAGACATGATGTAAAGGGGAGCAGTGAAGCTCCAATACATATCCACAAATGAGAATATTGCAAACATTCTTAGAAGCCTTTGTCTAGAGCGGTGTTTGTATACTTCAAAGCAAGGTTACTTGGGAGTGGGAGCGACATTTTCAGAAGCTCCCGGTTTGGGAGCGATTCGTGGAGCGATTATATATATATATATATTTTTTATATTTTGATGCGTATATGTCAACAAAAGCATGTAGAATGATGAATTAGATATAAAAAGCATAAAAAGCATAGATTGAACCCTATAACAACAATCATCTAGAAGTTGTAATCTTCATCAACCATGTCCACAAGTTAGTAACATGGTAACATACAACATATTGCGTCTCATGATTCATCAATCTTAAAGTTTCAAAATTCAATATATAACTTTTATCATCATTAATCACCAAAGTTGAACTTGTAAGCTAAGTGTAACCATTACAACAAATAATATCTAACATGAAATGAAATAAAACAACTTTCAACTTTCACGAAGCATCATATTCATAATTCATTACCAATGAGTTATAATTGCCAACTTCAAACTTCAAAATTAAATTGTCATATATTGTTTACAAAAATTATCATAATAAATATGAAAGAGTCAATAGTTATAAAAACTACTAGAAACTAGAAAAGACAAGTAAATCTATTATCTATTGCTAATGCTTGGGCCTCTTGCTGCCATGAGAAATGTCTATGTTTTAGTATTTTTGGAAAATCAGGATCTTTGACATTAATATCACCCTCTAAGCATTAATATCCAGAGGTATCTTTGTCATTACCTCTGGATCTATATAGGGATCTTTGTCATTAACATCACCCTCTAAGAATTAACATAAGATAGAAAAAACATAGCATGTCAAGTCAAGATTTTGTTTGAGTGATGGGTACATTTTTGGTAGGGTCATGTTAGAGGAGTTCGACAACCAATGTCACTAACATCAAGGTACATAGAGGGATTGGTGCTCTTGATTAAATACGAGTTCCATACCCTAATACATGACAAAATCCAATAGAAACTTTGCAATCCCCCCAATCTTGAAATCCTGAAAAACTGATAAGTTTGTTGGATTTTGAATGAGATCTAAAATTCTACTTTCTCCATATGAAATCCAATGAGGCCGGAACCACTCTCAAACATCCTAAGTCATTTCATGGTAATGTTAAAAATTTAATTAAAAGGATGAAAATGAAGATTAAGGAGAATGTCACTTTTACTTCAAGAATTTAACATTACCATGAATCACATATCAATACTAGGGCCATCGGCTTGATCATTAGGGTGCCCCACTCAAAAAATCTTTGTTTTGAAAAAAATTGCATTTGGAATGTTATTGCAAAAAAGACTGGGTGCTCCCCTAATCACTCCCTAAAAACCAGGGAGTGTTTTTTTTAAAGGAGCGCTTTCCTGACTAGCTCTCGAATAGAGTGCAAATTGGGAGCGGGTTCGTTTGGGGGTGTGGTGCTCCCCTGCAACCCTACTTCAAAGACAAGCTTGGTGTGATGCAAAATGTCTCCCTCGTTGAGAGGGAGTGTTGATGTCTTCACAGGATCGGGCAGACCATCTCCTAAGAAGCCATGGAGGACTTTCGTTGGGCCATGCTTATTTGACCAGAGGAGATTCATACATTTGCTTGAGAAGCCATAAAGGACTTTCACTGGGTCATGATGATTTGACTAGGGGTGAATGGAATAGGGCAACTGTAAGATTGGATAGATCTTCTCCTGCGAAGCCATGAAGAACTTTGGCTAGGTCATGCTGATTTGACTAGAGGAGATTGATGTAATTCACTTGAGAAGTCATGAAAGACTTTTGCTAGGCCATGCTAATTTGGCCAGGGGTGAATGGTCCAGGGGCAGATGCTCTTTTGAGAACGCTGATTTGGCTTGGTCATGTTGATTTGACTAGAGGAGATTGATTCATTTACTTGAGGAGCCATGCTGATTTGGTTGGGCCATACTGATTTGGCCAGGGGTTAATGGCCTAGGATACTCACATTGCCTATTCCAAGATGGAGTGATCTATAGACGTGCATGTGAAAAGACATTACATCAACATAGCAAGCTCATGATATTTTCTGTGGAAGGAGAAATTTCAGCTTAGGGGAAATCTGTTTGCAGCGAATGAAAATACCTCCCTCGCTAAGAGCGAGTGTTCATTTTTTTGTAGCATCGGGTTTTGATTTTGGGTAGCATCGGATGTGCTATAGCCGCGAAAATGGGTGGAGAGGCTAAGGCACATGAGATCTCCAATACCCAGAAAGGGTTTGGCAGATTCTAAACAGTTTGGGAGATATTAAAATAATTAATATTATTAATGGATTCCCTAAGTCTAAAGTTAGGGAAAATAAAATTTTAATGTGAATTAATATAAAACTGTGTTAGAATGGTCCAAAAGTCATGGATCAAGCCAGATCTAATCTTAGCCGTTGATTAGGGACTTAATCTCGGTTGTTAAATTGTCAATGAGAAAAGTATAAGAGGAGGCTTGAGGGTCACTTGGAGAACACACCGAGTTGATCAAGATTTCGACTTTTTGGGGCTGGGTTTGCTGAGGAAGTCGAGAGAGTGATTAGAGTTGCAGCTGAGGGGCAGTGAATACAGAAGCAGAGAGGCAGAGATAGCACCAGGAGGATCAGTGCAGTAGTCGAGAGTGAGGGATGAAGAACTAGCCAGGGTTTCACGAAGGGCCAACCAGGGCTCACGCAGAGCTAGCTAGGAGTTGCGCAGTGCCTCAAAGGGCCAGCGTGGGTGATGCAGAGGGCCAGAGGGCTGACGCAGTGCCTCCATAGGTTGATGTAGGCCAAGCTAGAGTGACGTTGGGCAAACGTTGGGCCAGAAAGGGCTGACACTGTCGCTAGAGGCTAGCGTTGGGGTTTCGTGGGGCAGATTGGAGTTGAGAAGTTGTGATTATCCTGGGTTTTAGCCTGAACATCTGTCTCCGACTGAGAGGTACTACTGCCGAGATTATTCTCTGTTGGGTGAGATGGTTTTGGCACCCAGATTGTATTCAGAAACTGCATAATAATAATACCCTCAGATAGCTGCACCGGTTTTCTCGCATTGGGTTTTTCCGGGGACATTGGTCCAAAAACAACAATGTCACTTGTGTGCTTGTTTTTGTTTCCTTCAGTTGATGATCTGTAATGTGTTGAGCATGTACTTGTATTTATTTCCAGTATTAACATGGTAAATAACTTGTTAATTAACAGAACAAGTAGGTAGGAATAAATTAGTAAAGTACATGAAGGGTTTCTAACAGTTAAACTTAGAAATTCCAACATTGGGAGTCTTCGCGCTTTGCAAAAGGGCCTCCAAGTTGGCCTAGAAAATATGTATTTTTTTTTTGAAAAGTCAAGTTGGCCTTCCTAGTGAAGGTACGTGCCCCTTGGGGTGTCACACCCATTTCGACAAGTATAAATAGAAGATATGGTGTCTCATTTTCTCCGCTAACGAAGAATTAATTATAATTCTGAGTTTTTCCTGAGGTTTATCTTCTCTCTTGGCCACACATGTGAGGAGAAAGAGGATGAGTTGACCGACATTGATTGGACTGTTTGATCTCTGTTTTGACCAAAGCAAACTGAGTTTGATTGGGCCGCTTCTGGTTGCAGGGCATTGTTGACTGTATAATTTGACTAGTTTGACCGCAAAATTTAGAAGTGATTTCTAACATAATTGACCATGGTTTACTAGTATGATTTTGACCAGGTTTGATTGGTATTTGACTTGGATTATTAGTACATATTTCTAGACAAAATTGCTGATTCTGTAAACCTTGTTGAAGCATATTGTCTCCTAAAGAAAAGTTGTTGGGTTTTCTCCCAAGGTTGGGTTCCCTAGGGTAAAAATACTATCTCTATTGTACACGACTATCTTTCTATGATATTTACTGTTTCCACTACATTTACTGTTGATATTTTTTGAAGTGTAATTGTTTAATGATATCAGTGGCATAAGAATATTGTGTGAAAATCATTAGGAAGTAATTATCTAGCAGAAAATTGTATTCCACTGTGCATCTTGTAGAAAATTTCAACAGAAGGTGTGTCTAATTTCTCTTTGGATTTTGATTTTTTTGAACATTGCTTATATGGGAAGAAAAACTGAATAAGATTCTCCTCTAGTGCTACGAGGGTAGAGGGAATATCACAGTTAGTGTAGAATCATGTGTTTGGACCTATGTCGGTTCCATCATTGGGTAAATTTGTGTACTATGTCTCATTTATAGATGATTTCGAGAGGAATACATGACTTTATTTCCTTAGGAGGAAATCAAGTATTTGACAAATTAAAGAGTTTAAGGCTCTTGCACTATTATCAAAACCCGATTGGACCAAATTGAACCGATTAGTCCAACTGTTTTTGAGGGAAAACCAGTTTGAATTTTTTGTCGTGGGCCAGAAAAGGCCGGTTCAGTATCAAACCTGCTAGTTCTTGTACAAAACTGGTGAGTTTGGTACCAAACCAACCTTTTTCATCGAATTGGTTGTTTGGTACTAAATTCGCTTGTTAATATTAAGCAGAATATTATGCATAAATTGAATATCTTGTGAGAACTTTCTCATCCATTATGGGAACCTATACAATGGTAACTGAGAACGAATCTAACCAATATTTTGATTTTTAGTTTTAGATTCAGAACAAAACTTTTGAATGAGCTTTTTTTTCCAAGGAATACCTTCAAGAAGTTTTTCTCTTCCTGCGAGGATTGTTTCATAGAGGAAACTAGTGATCGAGAGAAGTCATCAATTCCATTCATATGGGCACATCTGGGATTGCTAAATGCTTAGGGGTATGAATATTGTACAATGCTACCAAGGACCCTTTGAACACATTTTTTTAAAGCAATAATTTATGAGTGGGGAAGCCTAGTATTTGACCATATTTCCCTAGTAATACTATGCAATTAATGGTAATATTAAATTTTTAACGTTACCATTAATTGACTCAAGATGTTTGATAGTGTTTCCGACCTCATTGGATCTCATATGGAGAAAGTAGAATTTTAGATCCCATTGAAAATCCAGTTGATTTAATTTCAAGATTTCAGGATTGAGGGGATTGCAACATTTCCATTGGATTTTGTCATGTACACGGGTATGGAACTAGCATTTAATCAAGAGCACTAAGCCCTCTATGTACCTTAATGTTACTACTCGTCAAATCACCCCTTTTTCTTCAGCATACTCCCCTCAGCCCGAGGAGTTAAGAGATCAACCAGAGCGAGTACCGATCAATCCGACTCACACAGATCGACAAACCTCTCGTTCAGTTAAGAGGAGAAGCCCCCTGCCTACGAGGACCCAGCAGCAGAACCGTGCCAGGCATCTCCCCGAGAGGCGGACCAGGATCGTTAGATCACGAAGACAACACAATGGGAGGCAACCAGTGCCCACCGTTTCAAACCAGCAAACCTTACTGAACTACCCACAGTTCTCCTCTCTCGACCTCGGATGTTAGGAGTATCGGACTCCCACATCCGCGTCCCCAGGGTCTTCTTCACCAGTGATCCTACGACGCAGTCTAGAGATCAGTCGGCGTGGCCGGGATCGGAGCTCCATATGCTCTTCCCAACCCGCCTCGTTTTTAGTTTCTATCTTCCTTTCAGCATTTATCTTTCTGAGGAGACCGATTGGTTCTCCTTCTGGGCACGACCCCTTATGTAACCGGCAGTCCCATTGACCTACTTTGTGGTCATTCGTTGGACATTAATAAAATTATCTTATCTTATCTTATCTATCATGACCCTACTAAAAATGTACCCAGCACTCAAACAAAATCTTGACTTGACATACTAAGCTCTTTGTATCTTATTTTAATGCTTAGAGGGTGATATTGATGACAAATATCCCAATATAGGCAATGATCTGTAGGTGTTTCTTGTAGCATGATTTTTTTTTTGGATGCTAGAGGCCATCTAGGACTTGTTTGTTGATGTATTTTCATCAGAGATGGATTGCACTTGATGCTATTTTGGTTATGTGCACCCTTAATGCTATGTAAATGAGAAATTTTGCTTATTTGTGGATAAATGGTTTGGTTTCATATGGTAATATGTTTTCTTTGAAATTTGAATATTTTATGTGTTTTTGGTTGACCAATTTTTTGGTCTGGTTTTTGTAACGGTTTTGGTTTGGTTTGGGGGGTGTACTACTTCAGTCAATGATTCGGTTTTGATAACACGTGGAAAACTAGACAAAGAAGAAAATTAAGGTGCCGAGGATGGATAATGATGGAGAATTTTGTAGGAATGAATTCAAGGAATTTTGTAAGAAGTGTAGTATAGTAAGGCAGAAGACTTCTCCATACACATCTTAGCAGAATGGAGTTATAGAATGGATGAATAGGATGTTTTATGGGAAAAACAAGGAGCATGCTCACTGGTGTTGGGTTAGGACAATAATTTTGGGCAGAGGTAGTGGATACTGCATGTTACTTTGTAAGTCGATCACCCTCTTCAACATTGGATAAGAATCCAGGCAAGTTATGGATTGATAAGAAACCATCTCTTAAAAATCTCAGGGTATTTGGTTGTGATGCTTATGTACACGTTTCAAAGGAAAATGACAGGAAGCTAGATAACAAAGTTGAAAAGTGTATGTTTATTGGTTATAAAGATGGTTTGAAAGGTTATAAGCTTTGGAACCTAAAAACTAAGAAGGTTGTGTATAACTGAGATGTGGTGTTTAGAGGAAATCAAAGATATTGTCAAATAGGAACTCCTACCAAGGGAGAAAGAACTAGAGAAGATAGAGTTAGAATTGAAGGATGATGAATCATACTCTACAAAAGAACATGAATTAGAAGAAGAAGAAGAACCACATACTTTGATATTGAGGAGATCGCTTTGGGAAAGGACGCAGCTAGAAAGGTATATTCCACATGATCTTTTTTGAATTTTGTTTTGTTTGATGATGATCCTAGAACTATTAAGGAGGTAGTGGATTTAGAGGATGGAAAACTCTGGAAAAGGGCCATGGTTGAAGAAATGGCAATCTTGGACAAGAATGAGGATTGCAATCTAGTGGAGTTTCCAGCTTGAAGAAATCCCATTGGGAGAAAATGGGTGTTTAAGAAGAAGTTGAAGGTAGAAGGCCCGGTGGAGAAATACAAAGAGCCATATATGCTGGAAGATGAAACCTGTAATTGTAGGAAGAAGATGTCACTTGTATCTATAGGAAGATGGGTGGTATTTGTAATAGGAAGAAACCCATGCCAAGAAAGGCAGTGACACGCATTTCTGCAGTTGTAGTTCCCTTCATTTTGCAGACAATGTGAAACTCCTTCCAGGTAGAAACTATAATGAATGACAAATAACACTCATACTAGAAATTATTAGGCATTAAAGCAAGAAAAATTGCAAGACCAGGCCCATAGATCAGATATTGAAGCAACATTGATGTGGAGAGAGAGATAGACACCGAAAGTGCTACATGCAGATTGAAAGTTAATATTACATAGTTGCTCAACTAAATCTGTGTATATACTGCAAAATGAAGTGAGATATAATTATTTTGAGATATCCAATGAGGGAACACAACAAAATGTCTTGAAGAAATGCCATCACGTCCATCCTGGATATTTGTAGATGGCCACTAGGGCACAAGTCTATGTTTTACACCACTGTCACCATTAATTGCAGAGCGAAGATCAAAATATGGTACGTGTCAATGATGTGTCTAGTAATACCACATATGCTCAACAATGAAAGACAATGAGACAACAAACACAGATTTTGATGAGGAGCTATAGTGCAAGCTCAAAAGTTGTTGGAAACACTGGGGGGGGTTGAATCAATATTTCTTAGCAATTAGCACTTTATTAATATTTTTCAAAGCATTAGTTAATCTTCAGCAATATTATTATAATTCAGTGTCAGATAGCAAAACTAGTAAGCAACACCATACAACAATGCTAAAAAATAAAAGAGTAGACACAAGATTTTTAGGTGGAAAACCCACTACGGGTCAAAAACCACCGAATGCTTCCTAGTAATTATCTTCTCTCTGTTAAAAGAAAATTAATTCCATCAAATTTTCATCCACAACTGAAGGAGGCTCCAACCTGTAGGGTGCTACTACATCTTAATAACTTGCTGCAACTGGAAGGACACCCCAACGCCCTGTATGTCAGACCAAAACCTGACGAGTGCACCAACACTTTGTTTACTTGCCATTGTTGGAAGGATGCTTCATCACCCTGTAATTTATCAGATCCAACTGAAAGGACACCATAACGACTTGTGCAAGCTACGACCTGCCCTAGCGCCACCCTGAAATGTTCTCAAGCTCCAACCTGAAGGCGACTCCAATCACCTGCCCTGCACCACCTTGCCACCCTAATCAACAGGGGGACCACGTTTCACAATTTTCGGCCTGGAGTCTGGACCCTCTTGTGCTCTGAATCAATATAAAATAATTGAATAAAAGATATTGTTGCACTATATAACCTGTCAAATCTCGGTAGCCACTGATCACTGTACAAAGCTATCCAAATAAATTACTGCACTATGCTGCACAAACTGATCACTGCACTGCACATCGAACCCTGCTGCCAAATCAACTGACAACTGCGCAAACTAACCACTACTCATCATTGAACAAACTGCTGCTACTGACCACTGCACATCACTGCATGTCACTGCTCAAATAGGCCATTGTACATTACTTTTAAATCACTACACTGCACATGAATAAATGAGGGTTCATGTGCTCACAACTCTGGCTACCATCACTGTACTGAACTGCCTGTACTACTGCAAATGCTAAATCCAAATGTCTGATAATGGCATACACCAAGATGCCTCAGGTCATCCTTATGACCTGCTTCCAATGCTCTCAAACACTGCCCACGGAGAGCTACCAGCATATGTCTAAACACTCCTGCTCAGCTGGTCAAACCCTGCTATCCATCTTTACGTCAATATGCTGTACAACTGGATGATATTGCCTTCAAAGACCTGCTACCCTGTAGGGTCACGATTATGTTACTTACACAGTACACCCTCTAAGTCATCATAGTGGTCAAAGTATTACTACAGTCAAATCTATAGTTAAAGCCAAGCTTATGTGTTAATGTATGTCAATTCAACCATATGTCATCTCTAAGGTCAAGTCTTCAAAAACTATAGTCACATCAATTGATAGTACTACTGCAGTGCTTGTATGTCACTTGTTTTCCTAGAATAGTCACAGTGATATTTTATTTAATGTTACTGCTATCATCAAGTGCTGTTAGCTTATCATAAGGATAAGTCCAGTCAAGTCAAGGTATATGCTAAGTTATTATGTCATGTCACTAATTCCATCAAGATCTAGAATCCAATTCACTTCACTGATAAGGTCACTGTACAATATCATAAGGTACACAATTATTTGTATGTCAAGTCACATCAAAATCTAATGCTCAGTACTTATCAACATAACTTATGTCACTGTCAATATGTCAAGCTGTCATACACAGTTAATGTACATGTTATCACAGTCAATACAATCAGGTTACTGTATTATTGTTACAATCCTTAATTCATCATAGTGAATGGCATAGTTTCATTACTAAATCATATGAACAATAGCACTGCTGCCATTCCATCAAGTCAAATCAAGAGTTATGTCAAGTCATGTCTCTGTTTCACTAGGAGTCTAGGACAATACATCACTTGTTAAGTTTGTATACATCACATAAATAAAAAATGTCTAGGGTCAGTGATTGGGTTATTGTCTTTGGTTCTTGAAGTTATTCAACTTATACACAATGATATTGCAGCATGAATTACTGTCATACATTGACAACTGTAGGTGAATAAACTTCCTATTCACTGTTTACTTTGTTGAGTACCTTTAATTCGCAAGAGGAGACATCACTGCCGAGATGAGCAGGTCAAACCCTTAATCATTACAAAATTCTGAACACTACAAAGAGTTGCCCAACAAATTCCAAATTCAATGCAAAATGAAGTGTGTACAAGAGGTTATTGAATAACCTTCAAAGAACGAGAGATGATTTTACATCTGATATGACTTTCAGATTCTTGAGCCAAATATAGGGATGTAAGTGATATATATATATATATATATATATATGAGAACTGTAGGCACGCTCTTATGAGTTTCACGTCTGAATGTGATTAGGAGTTTTTAATTCAAATATTAGTTTGAGAGACCAACTGCAAAGGATAGCATTCATCAAATTATCCTAGAGGTCGAATCTCATAAGTCTGCAACAGTTTCCCTAATGACTGATCTGCCCAATTCAAGGTGAAACCGGTGTTGCGAAAATCACGATTAAATCGTGATTTTTGGAAAAAATCGCTAAAAAATCACCAAAAAATCATGAAAACTTGCCAAGATTTTTTTTCCAAAATGAAAAAACCACGATAAAATTGTAAAAATCGCCAAAAAATCATCAAAAAACTGTGGATGCTTTAGATACTTAAAACGTTGATTTTTTTTCGTAACGTTGCCGATGTTTTGCTGATTTTTGCACGATTTTTCCTTTTTTGGACCCTTGCCGATTTTATCTCGATCGCGATTTTCGCAACATTGGGTGAAACTATATAAATTTCAAGAGACAAAGCTTAAGTACTTTCACTGTCCTGTAGGATGAATTCCTTAAGAGGGCCGAGGTGTATGTTTCATTTGCTTTAGGTCTGTTGTGGAGAAGATCCAGATCCGTGGTTCTTGAAGCAGTCCTTGATTAGGTCAAGATAATGCCCTATAATGAAATCTTGCTGCCCTAACACAGAGGCCGAGATACCTTTGCAAAGCAGCTTAAGGCATGTATAGCAATGTAATGTACCCATAGGAATAAGCAAGCCTGCGGCCTAGCCTTAAATGAATACCAACAAAATCAAAAAGAAAATTCCATAATCCAGTGCTAAAGAGAAATTAAAGAGAAAACATAACTTACTCAAGGTACTTCGCTTTCTTTCAATGGTGAGTCTAAAGGAAACGAACCTTTGAAAGACCACAAAACTGTGATAAAAAACCCTAGCTCTGAAGTTTTTTGTTGTCCTTTGCCTCAGATAGATCAAATTTTTCTTCCTTAGATAGGCCGAATTTCAGAGCAATTAAGGACATAAGATAGTAGTTGAATTGTTTGAGTTTTGAGGGTGCATTAGATGTCTTTTTATAGACAAATGTTAGGCATATGAGGGGCTTCACGCAAATAGACATTGGAGATGACTTGAGCCCTAAGATACTTTTAGAAAGATTAATTCCTTTTTAATAATTACTATTATTTGGTTGTCTTTAATCCTAAGGAAAAGATCATTTCCCTTATGTTTAGGGAATTTGGCCTTTTTGAATAAGAAGGGATACTTTTTGTGGATGCTAACCTCTTTTAAACATGATTTCTCCATAAAACACGACAAGAACACATCTGCTTGATATTAGATACCCACAACTAATAAAATGATACCAAGTCACCACTCCTTGGAATTTTAGCCCACAAATGGGGTTACTAACTTCAAACTCATTTTTCTCTCAAACCATGAGGACTTATGTGGCGTACCACATACCAACGGAAAGATCTTGACGAGGAGAATCCAATGACGTAGATCTCCAAGTTAAACTCAATGGTTTGACCCTTCAAAAACCCTCGACAAGGTCAGGGTGCATCCTTAATCCAGGGTACCCAAACCCTAGGACATGGGTTTTCAACCCTCCAATAGTGGAGCTGCCATCTTGATGTACTCCGACAATTACTAAGAAGCGTTCATTAATAAATTGACATCAATGACTGGTGTTTTTAGTCAAAGTCAGACCATTCAAACCCTAGGGTTGACATCAATGATCAATGACAACACCATCCAACATACATTTCTGTTTTGATATTCATGTTTGTAAAATGCAAAACATCAGTAACTTCCTTTGAAAAATTTAATGGGCATGAACTTATGAAGTATTGTTTATAAGGTTAGAATCACATTTGTTTGGGGATGCACGAGTGAGTTGGCTCCGAAGTATGTTCATATAAGCAAGTATAATTTATTTGAGAGATGTGAAGTGATATAGAAGGAAAAAAAATGAGGTATGTGTCCATCTATGTTACCAATGATGATATTGAGGATGGTGTCATTGATGACAATGACAATGACTATGGTTGATTGCCTACCTAAATGGTAACCTATTAGGCAGTCCTCTAATCAGGGGGGAGTTTAGAAGGGGTTGCTGAATATGGGTGGTTTTTAGGGCAAATCTTAGTACTTACCTTCAACATGAGGGTGATGGCAAGCAATGATGGGTGGCTTGATATGGATATCTGCATATGGGAATTCAATGTTTAACATGTGTATATGTGAGGATGATGGCAACCTAATGGACCACCAATGATTAATTCCAAATCTATTCCAGTAGAGAAGAAACAAACAATTTTTGGTCTCTGATGATGACATGGCATGTATCCAAGTGGATTTCTTAGAGAATCAATGAGAATTGTGGCCGGTGAACCAAATGTCTTGATGGATGCAAGAATACCTATTTTCAGTCTTCATATATTTTGTAAAAAATATTATGTAGCCATCATTTTGTTGTTGTTTCTTTCTTGGTTAAGTTGTTCTTTGTAAAACTATTCGTGTTAAAGTGGATAATAACCTTGAAATTTATTTTTGGTATTAAGGGGGATTGTTGGTTAACACTACTGAATAAATACTAATGTTTTGATAGAGGTCACAATTAAATGGTAGTGACATAATGCTAAAGCCTAATATTAATGTTACTAGCTACATGGTAAGAATCTAGATTGAGTCTAGTGCTCTCTAACTACCACACATACAAATAAAGGTGTGTACATTGAGAATTTTACTTATCAACAATAAAAGGTGTTTTTACTCTCTCTCTCTCTCTCTCTCTCACATTTACATGTGCATCACTTCCTATAATGAACATTAAGTCCATGGTATAGATCCCTTAAACTCAAGCACATGGGTTTTACCCTAAATATGTTCTCTAGTCCCAAAATATAGAGTTTTTTTCAAGTAAATCTCAAACATGTGAATACACACTTTAAATCCCCAAAGGCTTATATACACACTTTAAATCCCCAAAACATCAAATTAGCCTGCATGCTTTGGGTCCAAAATGGAGGTTTTTTTACCTAAAACAAATGAATTTGACTATATATCCAGATTCCACAGTTTCAGACTTGTATTCTAATTCTAAATATTCAACATTTAAGGTATATTTGTGACAATAATATTAGCTATATTTTAATATTTGTAACTGATAAAAGCTTGATGTTTCACCAAACCTAAGTACAGAATAGTGGACAGATTCACCTCATTTTCATACTAAATTTTGATAGGATTATCTTTAAGAGTTTCCCTGTTACCAGTGATATGTGCAAGAACGTTAAATTATTTCCAGATTAGTAACTGCTGACTATCCCAACATTATGATTACTACAATGTACAGGTGCAAACAGATACTACTATTTGTGTATGAATGATTTGTTGGCATTTGGAGGAGGCGGCAACTTTGCACTGTGCATAGATGGAGACTTGTAAGCCACTGTCCTGATTCCTTTTCTGAGGTTATTATTCAGGATAATTGTCCACAGTTACTTTAGAGAATTCCGTTATCAATATTAAGATCCTGTCAATGAGATGAGAAATCTAGTGTCGCATTTTGGTGTAGACAGTAAATTTGAGAAAACTGCATTGTAGCTTGTGATGTGTTTATGATGAGATCCTGATTTTTATATTTCATTGAGAAGGTTAAGTGGGACAAGTGGACCTTGTGAAACCTTTGGCAATCAGTGTTTGGCATATTCCCCGGAGTTTTCTTTGAAAAATGTTGAGGTGAGACTCTAATGGTTCCTGAAGTATCATTTATTTTGTTTTTAGTTCTAGGCATCTGGGTTCTAAATTCTATTTTGAGTTCTAATGTAACATCATATAGAACTGCACTCAGTATAATCAAGATGCAGTTTAGAGGAAAATCTGATTTGTTATATTATCAAAATTTGATTTTCTTGCAAGTAAATATGAGAATGTAGGACATGGGGCACCTATTATTCTGCCATTTGTGGCAGGGATATGCTCACATTTTGAACCATATCCTTACCTGTTATCTGTGACTATTCTATATTTTCTATGTTGCATGAGAACCCATCCCCCCCCCTCCCCCCACAAAATAAAATAAAATAAAAGCAGCCTGTGTGCCCTGTGTTCCTGCATTCCGGGGAGTTGTGGACCCTTAGGAAACATCCCCAAACTGATGGGGACCTCATCGGGGACTTGACAACTTGCTGGCTATCCCCAAGACGTTCGAGGCAGATTTCAGGGATTTTCTAGGAAAATTATAGGGATATTCGAACATATATTTTCAATTTTGACAATCATGGACATTGATGACTGGACAATATGATCATTTTTTCCATCCATTATTTTTGTATTGCACTGAATCTAAATCTATTGTACAAGTTGCAGCTCAAAACATGGGTTTTGTATGATGGGTTTCAATTTGGGTTTCTGGTGATTTAAATATTGTATTTTTAGTGACAAAATTACAGCAAACAAAACCGCCATGTTAGGTAAACATGAAATGCAACACAAGGATGATCCTTGTGGTTATCGCTCTTCTTATTATTTTTCAGGTCATCTCAACATTTACATATTGTACATAGGTTTCCAGGGATCCTTCAATTCCAATGCTTCCACCATTCCGACCTCAAGCATTGTGAAAACAATCAGATAGTAGTCACTTGGATTGGATACTAAATGTTTGAATAAATTCCTATTCAATCATCTTTTTCATCTAAGATATGAATCTAATCTCTTTACAGAACCAAGGTATTTTTTAGCGGTTTTTTTATGTTAGTTTTTGGATATGGTAGCAGTGGACAGGTGTTCTAGTCTCAGTTTGTGTCTAAGAGGCTAAGGAACATGAGATCTCCAAAACCCATAAAAGGTTTTGTGAGAAATGACTTGGAGACGACTTAATTAAATTAATCAGCAAATAATTAAAGAGTGCTAAGTCTAACTTAGGAAAATTGGTTAATGAAAGGTAATTAATAAGGAAGTTTGATTTTACTCTAGATGTTTTTATTGATGAAGTCAAATTAATCTTAGCCATCGGTTGAGATGAAATCATAGCTGTTGAGATTCCAACGAGAGATTATAAGAGCAAGTTGAAGGGATTGGAGAAAGACACAAAAAACAGTAAATGAGTTGAACAGTTCAACTACTCAGTTGTAGGTATTCAACAAGGGTTTAGTTGATGCTAGGGAAGAGCATCGAAATAGGGGATCAATAGAGATTTGAGAACAAGGGTTCAAAGGAATTTCCCTGAGTATTTTCTAGTGTCCGGGAGACAGGAAAGAGGAGGCTGAATATAGCAGTGCGAGTTAGTCAGATTTCCCAGTGCGAGTTGTTGAAGGAGTCACATTTCAATTGGCAGTAGTTGGATTAGTGTCTCGAAGGCAGAGCGAGTGGGTTCCAGAGGTAGAGAGAGGCAGGATGACTTGCCAGGAGGTGATTCCTGGGTTGTACGATTTTTCTTCATCTAGATCTGCATATTCCAGAAAGAAGTGTGAATTCGAGATAAGGGTGCGAGTGGCTAGGAGAGGCTAGATCATTTGCAAAGGGAGACAAGGGTGTCTTCCAGATTATTTGGCCAGTGGAAGATTGTCGAAGCTTTGCCAGATTGGCAAACAAATCATTGTATTCTTGAATTTGCTGAAGATAATAGTAAAACCCTCATATGCTGTACTGGTTTTCCCTTCGGGGTTTTTCCAGAGACATTTGTCCAAAAATAACGGTGTTGTATTTTTTGTGTGTGTGCATCTATTTCTTAGTTCTGTATTTGTTTTTTGCAGTGTTTTATTTGTGAAGAATACAATAGTGAATTTGTCGTTATTTGTCGAATAATAATTCAAAAGACAAACAAACTGCTAACAGTTAGAAGATAAATCTCCAGTTTATTGCATTCAAGAAACTTTCACTTGGTATCACACCAACAAAGATTGGATCAAAGGCTCTAAAAGCGAAGGAAGCAATATTTGTGCAGTTCAGAGGGAGATCTGAAACACAAAATTCCAAACCTATGCAGGCCTTGCCAGGTAGTGCGAATTGCAGGAGAGGAAGGAGATCGATTTCCAGTCCAGGTTGGAGGAAAAGTTTGATTTGCCTCAAAGCAGTAGTAGCAAGCAGTGTGGTTGTCGAAAAGGGCTTCGGGTGAGCATATCAAATATTTCGTAGAGCAGATCTAGTGTAGTGATTTTGTAGCAACAGATCAACGAAGGGCAAGGAAGAGAAGTACACAAAGAGGAATTTTCCTGAAATTCTCAGAGGGTTTCCAGTAGCAAGAAAGGAGGTCGTGGTTTCTCGCAAGAGAAGGTCGTAGCAGGCAGTGCGAATTGCCGGTCCGAGCTTGTTGATTGAGCCAATGCGTGCTTCAGGGTCAGTAGTGGGTGTGCTAGTACCGAAATAGATTTTGGAGGTAGAGCGAGTTGCCCAGATGAGTAGCAAGCAGTGCAAGTTCCGGGAAGAGACGCCAGAGGCAGGTGTGAATAACCCAGAGCAAATCTGTGCAGTCTAGAGAGGAGTGTGAGTGCAGGGTGAAGGTCATGTTAATTTTTTGCCAGAAAAAGAAAGATTTCACAGTTTATTAGTTCTCTAGTTTTCGAGTTTCACAAAGATGGCTACAATAGGACTCTCAGATCAGGATAGGTTAGATGGAGCCTCCAACTTTGGCATCTGGAAGGCCAAGATGCTTTTCCTATTGCATGAGCATGGTCTAAAGGAGTTTGTGATATCAATTGTAGTTGTACCAATAAATCCTATCCCGTTGCATGATTATAGGAAGGAAATGGCCAAGGCCAAAAATATATTCTTAGATGGGATTCGAGATCATATCATATCACATATTGCAGAGAAGGGAATTGCAAAAGAGATGTGGGACTCTATTAACAAGCTGTACTAGGATCCTTCCAAGAGTCGGAAGATGATACTCAAGGAGAAGCTGAGGACGGTCAAAATGTAGAAGGGCGAGAATGTAATGTCCTCCCTCACCAAAATTCAGGGTGTCAGAGATGAACTTGCAGTTGTTGGAGAGAAGCCAACAGAGGATGGTTCAAGTGATAACTTGGTTGTTGATTTGGGGTAGCATCGGATGTGCTCTAGGCCTCAAATTTTGCAGGGAGGCTTGGGCACATGCATTCCAAAAAACTCAGAAACCGTTTTGGGAAATTCCACCCAGAGATGATTTTGTTAAAATAATTAATATTTTTAATGGGGTTCCTAAGTCTAAACTTAGGAAAATCAAAATATTAATGGGTATTAATCTAATAGTGGGTGAATCTTCTAGATAAAGACGGAGATCAAGTCAAAATGATTTGAGCCTTTGATTAGGAGTTAATCTAGGTCATTGGTTGTCCAAAGGAAGATATACGAAGGGGCTTGAGGGTCATTTGGAAAATACACCAATAGAGATCAAGAAATCGAATTTCTGAAGTGAGAAGTTCTCAAGAGGAAAATTCGATTGAGGAGATTTCTTATAGTTGGGGGCAGGGATAGCAGCTTCGAGAGAGAGATTTTCAGTCGGAGAATCATTAGCACAGAGAGGCAGAGAGTGATCTAGTAGCCTTGACGCAGAGGCTGACGCAGGGCCAGAAGGGCTACAAAGACGCAGGGCAGAGGGAGAGAGGGAAAGTCGAAAATCAGAGCAAAGAGCTAGTTTCAGCAGCCGGAAGCCGGGGTGTGAGACCGGGAGACTAAGAGCAGTGACTCTAGGCTACTGATCTATTCCCCAGTTGGGTGACGTTGTGCCTAAGAGGGTTGATGCTAGGACATCGTAGAGGCAGCGCAGGGCCTGCCAAGGGCATCTCATCCAGCAGCCAGATCAGTGGGGACTTTTTCTTAGTGATTGTGTGAGGTAATCTCACAAAGCTTCTGCCAGTATTTCTCTTTGTAACTGAATAAGCCTGTGAGGTATTCAGAGATGTATTCGGAATTTTCTACTGCTTAATAATAATAAACCTTCAAAGCTGTTTCCAGGGACTTTTATCAAAAAATAACAGTTTTCTATGTGTTTCTATTTTCCTTGCTTAGTTTCTATGTTTCAGAATCATATTTAATTTGGTGTAGACTGCTTCAGTAATTTACCTCAATGTCTCAAGTAGAAATCTGAAATAAGTTTGTAATATAATTTGCAATCTAGGTGAAGTAGGTTCAGCGGGTTGTAGTAGGATTCCTGAGATTGTTAGATCTAGGAACTTTCACATTGACGAGATAACCTACTAGATTGGGAATGCTTGTGGAGTGACTTCACTTAGGAGGAGTTAAGGCTCAGTCTCGTGGATGGTACTATTAGCAACAGTAGTAAAGGATCGAAGGTGGAGAAGGAAGAAGAAAACGTTGCACTTACAGGGAAGGGAAAAGCAAAGAAGGGTCCTAATCAGGGACAAGACTCTAAAGGAGAGAAGAAGAAGGCCATATCGAAGGTCAAGGGCTTTGGTTGTGGTGAGTTTGGTCACTACATTTCCCAGTGTCCAAAGAGGAAGAAGGACAAGAAGGGGAAGTAGACAGCAACTTCGACAGAGATTGATGACTTGTCCACCAAACTGGAGGATGAGTTCGCTATGTTTGCAACATTATCCTCAGACGGGGGAGGAGTATGATAGTCTAGTATGCCAGTTCGGGTAGGATTTGAGGGAGGAGTAGCAGGAGGTCTAAATCTAACCAACAAGGGCTTGATTAGTAGATCAAATCTAGTTGCTATGATCTCTCAGTTGGATTATTACCTATTCTATAGGAGCCCAAGCAATAAAGTAGCAAGTGGATCGAAAGGTCAGCAATATGAAAATTTCTAACTTGAAATTCTACTGCAGCAACTGATTTATTTCACCTACTTATTCTTCACAATAAGTTATTTACGAAATCCCTTCAGCAAACATTAAAATAAATTCTACTGCATTTATCACATAATTACACAGAGAAAATAACAACGATATACATGCACAAGAACCAATCACATCAACATAGTTGTTTTTGGACAATTATCCTCGGAAAAACCCAATGTGGGAAAACCGGTGCAGCAGATGAGGATTTTATTAATCTTCAACAACAATCGCTTTACAAGGAATGATTTTACAGAGAAACTGAGAGAAAGCACCTAAGACTTTTCCTTGGAAACTTTCTGACACCTTGGAGACCCTTCTTCCACTTATGCACCACTCTACATGGTTCCGCGTCCCTTTGCGTTAGCCTGCGTGAGGACTGCATCTCCCTTGGACTGTGTCTTCGTCTATGCTATCTCTTAATGCCCCTGCGTCACCTCCTCCTCAGTCACTAACTGTTGCTGATGCCCTTCTTTTCCTCCACCCTGCAACTCTCCCTTTGAAATCGATCTCCTTCTCTTTGAGAATCGATTTTCCTTGGGATACTGAGTATCTGTTGGTGTTTTTCCAAATGATCCTCAAGTATTTTCTTATACTTTTCCTGTTGATGAATCAATGGTCGAGATTAAGTATCTAATCAATGGCTAAGATTAAAACAGACTTGATCCTCCTCTCTTAGAAGCATCTCACCCTTATCTTTATTAATACCCATTAATATTTTTAATTTCCTAAGTTTAGACTTAGGAACCCATCAAAAATATTAATTATTTTAATAACTCCTCATCTGAGTGGAATTTCTCCAAACGATTTATGGGTCTTAGAGATCTCATGTGCCTTAGCCTCTCCACCAAATTTCAAGACTAGAGCACATCTGGTGCTACCCAAAATCAACACTCCCTCTTAGCAAGGAGTGTGATCTAGCAATGCTTCACCATAGAAGCATCACCATTGATCGTCCGCATCGGACCTCTATGCTAATGCTTGGCCTTCTGCCCCACATCCACTGCACTGCTGCTTCTTGTACTGCTGCCCATGACACTACCACTGCCACTGCGACATTTGTATTGCAGCTCCCTCTCAACATGTTGTATCATGTTGCCCATAGCACTACCATGTTTAACTGTTACACTGCAACTCCTGATACTAAAATGGATTCTTCACCATCCCCATCTTCTCCCTGAAATAAACATACTTTGTTCTTCCTAGAGCCTTGGTGAGGATATCTGCCACCTGTTCTCCTGTAGGAGTGTACCTCAACTGTACTGCCCCTTGTTGGTCACAGTCCCTGACAAAGTGACACCTGATATCAATGTGCTTCAACCGATCATGAAATACTGGATTCTCAGAGAGCTTGATGCAACTCTGATTATCACACAAAATCCTGGTCGCTTCCATCCTTCTCCTTAATAGATTCACAAGCAATTTCCTAAGCCATATGGCTTCGCATGAAGCTGTGCTAGTTGCCATATATTTTGCTTCAGCTGAGCTCAGGGCCATGACTTTCTGTTTTCTACTACACTTGGAGGTCATTCCTGATCCAATGTTGAAACAGTACGCAGTTGTACTTTTCCGATCTACTGAACTTCCAACCCAATCTGCGTCAATGAACCCACTTAGCTTGATGTCATTGCCTTGGGTGTACAATAGTCCATGCTCGACTATTCCTTGTATATACCTGAGAACATGTTTGGCTGCTTTTCAGTGTGCCCTCTTGGGTTCCACCATGAACTGACTGAGGGTGTTGATTGCGTAACAAATGTCTGGCCTGGTATTGACTAGATACATCAGGGACCCTATAAGCTTCCTGTACAAGTTGGGATCGACGTCTTTATCTTTTGATGCATCAATCTTCTTCCAATTGGTGATCATTGGAGTAGCCATAGGTCTAAAGTCCTGCATCCTGAATCTCTTCAAGATCTCTGTAGCACATCTCCCTTGTCCAAGGAAGATCTCACCCTTCTACTGCCAAACTTCCAACCCCAGGAAATAATGCATCTGTCCCAAATCCTTCATGTCAAATTTTGTGGCTAGGTTCTTCTTGCAGACTTTGATAAGCCTAGATGATCTTGTCAGGAAAAGGTCATCCACATATAACACCAGGATTAGAGGCTTTTTCTCTACGACAAGATAATAGAGATTAGGATTTGCGTCACTCTTGATGAACCCCATCTTGTGCAAGTAGCCATCAATTCGACCGTACCATGCTCTAGGTGCCTGTTTAAGCCCATACAAGGCTTTCTTTAATTTGCATACATGAGATTTATTCTCATGTGTCTTAAAGCCCTCTAGCTGTTCAACATATACTTCTTCTTCTATCACCCCGTTCAAGAATGTTGTCTTGACATCCATCTAGTGAATCTCCCACCCCATTTGTGCTGCAAGGGATATCACAGTTCTAATAGAAATATACTTGGCTACTGGGGCGAAGGTTTCTTCGTAGTCTATCCCTTCCTTCTGAGCATACCCCTGAGCCACAAATTTGGCTTTTTATTTCTCCACATTGCCATCTGCAACATATTTGACTTTGTAGATCCATCTTGAACCTACCACTGACCTGTCCTGAGGCCTAGGTACTACTTGCTAGACATCATTGACCATTATAGAACTGTATTCCTCCACCATAGCATCCCATACTTGATGTTGAACGAGCTCCTGAAAACTAGAGGGTTCCCCAACCTGAGCTACTACGGCCTGGTATCTATCTGGCTGTCTTTGTTCCCTTTTATCATTCCTGGATGCACCAATGAAGTCCTCTACATCTCGTAAAAGCTGTTGGAGTTCCCGACTCGTTCTTCCACTAGTAGTGGGTACATCTATCAGCTCTCCCTCTTCCTGAGATTCCTCATGTTTTGAAACTTTGCCTTTAGGAGAATTGCTGGTACTAGTTTTTGCTGGTCGAAGTGGTTGGACCAACGGATCATCTTTTGATTGCTCCTTGGAAGGCATCTCTCAGGATTTCCTGAAAGCTCTGTCCTCCATGGACTTTATATCCCACCGAACTACTATCTTCCTACTCCCTAGAAGATAGACTATATGCCATAACATTTTAGCTATATCCCACAAGATATCCTTTCTTAGCAATTCGATCTAATTTCTTTCTCTTTCTTCGGGTATACGACAATACGCCAAACTCCCAAATATCCTGAAATGACTGAATTCAGCTGTCTTCTCAGTGAAGGCCCTTTCCGGAGTGATTTTGCCCAATGCCCTGTGTGGAGCCGTGTTCTGGACATAAACTATTGTGCTGGATGCTTCTGCCCACAAGAATTTGGGCATATCCTGATCATACAACATTGCCCTAGCTGCTTCCACATTAGTCCTATTTTTCCTTTCTGCTACTCCATTCTGCTCCGGATTGTAGGGAGCTATCCGCTCTCTTCTGATGCCTTCCCTAGCACAAAAATCGATGAATTCCTTGTCAACATACTCTCCATCATTGTCTGAGCGCAACACTTTTATCTTCTTTCCTGTCAGATTCTCTACTAGAGCCTTGAACTCTTTGAATCAACCAAAAACCTCGTTCTTGGTTTTCAGAAAGTAGATCCAAGTCTTCATGTAATGGTCATCGATGAAGGTGACAAAATATTCAACACCATTAAGAGCTTTTGTGGACATAGGTCCGCAGATGTCCGAGTGTATCAATCCTAGAACAATCTGAGTTCTATTGTTACTTCTGGAAAACGTTGCTTTGGCATACTTGCCTAGAGCGCACCCTTTGCATACATCATCTTGTTCGATACTTAATTTTGGAACTCCTGATACTGTTTTCCTGAGAATTCTCGGAGCCCCATGGTGTAAGTGTCCCATCCTCCTGTGCCATAGTTCATTCAAATCTTTATCTCCATGGCTGCCTATCATTGCCATTGTAGACTTTATCTGTAATCTATACAACTTGTTACTTCTGATTCCAATCTGGGCCTTCTTTTTCCAACTGCGGTGTTTGACATATACTTTCTCCTTATTGAAGAAAACATCATAGCCCTTGTTTTGAAGTTGACATACAGAGAGTAAGTTCATCCCCAATCTTGGCACATGCAACACATTGGTTGCTCAAAGCCGCTCTCCTGCTTCGGTTTGAAAGACTACAGTACCTCTTCCTACGGGGTACACTTTGCCTTATTTTCCATGGTGATTTGAAAATCAATCCTTTCTTCCCGATAATTTGAAAAACATTCTCGAATTCTTGACATATGCCAGGAAGCTCCACTATATATATACCAAACCTCAGAGGAGGCAGAGCTTGCTAGGCAAGCGACTTCTTCTTCCAGTCTAGGAGCTAACATAGAATAATCATGATCCATGTCCCTCGTGCTTTCTTTTGGAAATCTGCGTGAGTCCCTTTGAGTTGATGCCTCTACATCATGCTCCTAACACATAGCCGATTCTTCTCTCCTATTGCTGGATCTCCTCTTTGATACCATGTGAAAATCTCTTACCTGAAATTCTACTACAACAACTAATTTATTTCACCTACTTATTCTTCACAATAAGTTATTTACGAAATCCCTTCAACAAACATTAAAATAAATTCTACTACAATTATCACATAATTACACAAAGAAAATAACAACGATATACATGCATAAGAACCAATCACCATAACACAGTTGTTTTTGGACAATTGTCCCTGGAAAAACTCAATGTGGGAAAACCGGTGCAACCGATGAGGGTTTTATTAATCTTCAACAACAATCGCTTTACAAGGAATGATTTTACAGAGAAATTGAGAGAAAGCACCTGAGACTTTCCCTTGGAAACTTTCTGACACCCTGGAGACCCTTCTCCCACTTATGCGTCACTCTGCGTGGTTCCGCGTCCCTCTGCGTTAGCCTGCGTGAGGACTACGTCTCCGTCTATGCTATCTCTTAATGCCCCTGCATCACCTCCTTCTTAGTCACTAACTGCTACTGATTCCCTCCTCTTCCTCCACCCTGCAACTCTCCCTTTGAAATTGATCTCCTTCTCTTTGAGAATCGATTTTCCTTGGGATACTGAGTATCTGTTGGTGTTTCTCCAAATGATCCTCAAGTCTTTTCTTATACTTTTCCTGTTGATGAATCAACGACCGAGATTAAGTCTCTAATCAACGGCTAAGATTAAAACAGACTTGATCCTCCTCTCTTAGAAGCTTCTCACCTTTATCTTTATTAATACCCATTAATATTTTTATTTTCCTAAGTTTAGACTTAGGAACCCATTAAAAATGTATTGATTATTTGAATAACTCCTCATCTGGATGGAATTTCTTGAGACGATTTTTGGGTCTTGGAGATCTCATGTGCCTTAGCCTCTCCACCAAATTTCAAGGCTAGAGCACATCTGATGTTACCCAAAATCAACAGGCAAGGCATAGTCAGATTTGTGAGAGACAATGCAGAGCCAGTTAGGTGCAATCAGATACTTGGGAGATAAGTGCAAAGCTAGTTGTAGTGACTCAGTGGATCAGGAGAGATCAAGTTTCCAGTGGCAGTGTGAATTGGCTAGTTGTAGAGTGCAGGTGCAGTTTCAACCAAAGAGAGACTACATTAGAGGGTTTCCATCCAAAAGAGATTTCCTAGTTCTTATTTAGAGGGAGTTCGAGACTCATTGTTGCAGTGGTTGCAGTGGAAATGCAGTAATAACAGTAGTGCAAAGGTAGCGTAGGGGCATTAGCTGTATGAGATCAGGGTAATGCAGTGATACACAGATTGGTTCAGCTACAGAGTTAGCTGTAGAATCAAAGTTTGTGTAGTAGCATGGTGGACAGTGATAGCAGGGGTATTTTTTTCACAGTGATTTCCAGTGACAGGGGGTCATCATTTTGAAGTTGTCAAGGAAGGAGGTATCACATATATCAGACACCAACAACGTGGATCAATTTGGCTACAACATGTTCCCATAGACCAACAGGTAGTTGATATACCCACGAAGGCCCTAGAGAGGGCCAAGTTCGTCTACTTCAGAGAATAGATGGGTACAGTGGAGAACACCTTCCTCAATAAGAGGGAGTGTTAGTTTTTGGATATGGTAGCAACAAGTGTTTTTGTCTCTGTTTGTGTATAAGAGGCTAAGTAACATGAGATCCCTAGAACCCAAATAAGGTTTCACGAGAAATAACTTGGAGACGCTTTAATTAAATTAATTAGCCAATAATTAAAAAGGTCCCAAGTCTAACTTAGGAAAATTGGTTAATTAAAGGTAATTAATTAAGGAAGTTCGATTTTGCTCTAGAGGTTTCTATTGATGAAGTCAAATTAATCTTAGCCATTGATTGAGATAAAATCATGGTCGTTGAGACTCCAACGAGAGATTATAAGAGCAAGTCAAAGGGATTGGAGAAAGAGACAACAATTAATGAGTTGAGCAGTTCGATTACCTAATTGCAAGTATTCAGCAAGGGTGCAGTTGAAGCCAAGGAAAGCATCAGAGCAAGGGATCAACAGAGATTTGAGAGTAGGAGTTCGGAGGAATTTTACTTAGTATTTTCCAATGTCTAGGAGACAGGAAATATCATAATTTTATTAATGAAAACAAAATTACATGTTGTAGATGCTTGTAAAGCATTCATCAAGCCCGTCAAGATTGGTGATCACAAAGCATTTACAAATAAACTATGGAGAAACATGTTACCCTTTTCTCCGTTTCTTCTTTTCTACTTTCTACTATTCCCCTGGAGATGGAGTGGTTGATGCAAGAGGTAGCTGGTTCTCCTCATCCATTTTCGGAATTTCCTTACCTGAGTCTAAGCTATCTGAGATGTGTTGACATTTTTATCTTCCCAATTCCTTAGACTTAGGTGAAGTGAAAAACTTCTTGATACGCAGAAAAATATATATAAAAATATGTATTAATGATTAATTGACTGAAGATGATTGTTTACAATGGGGGTTCCTGGCTTATATACCGCCATGGGCACCCTTTGGGGAAAGGGCATGATCTTATGCTCGTGCCCTTTCGTCTAATTAACCTAAAAATTAAATAATAAACCTAAAATTAAATACTAACTAATTTTTTTTACATAACATTGCCTTCCTCTCGAAAGAATGCTTTGTCCTCAAAACGTATGTAATGACGGATGTTGTTGAAAAAATGATTCATTTTCCCAAGAAGCGTCTTCTTCGGGTAAGTCTTTCCTCTTGATCAGATATTCCAAGATGATCAAGGTCCCACACTTTAAGAGGTCTTGGATTAATCTCTCAGTTTCCATTTTTTGGTGATGTGGATATCGATATGGCTTGATGTTGACGGGGTTTGACCCTGCCTTGACTTCTATTGTATGCTCAATTTCCCTATTAGGTGGCATCTTCATAGGTAGGTCTTGAAATACTTTTTCATGCTTCCGAATTAGATCTTGTATCTCTGGTGACTCTTCATTGGTCATATTTGCAGATAACATTTCTAACTGGTGACATTGTACTACATAAGCGGGTGCTCCTTTTCGAATCATCTTCATCCTCTGAGATGATGATACAATTTTATTCTCTGGTGCTTGGAATCCGTGTAATTTGTACTTCTAACCTCCCAATTTGAATTTTATAAATTGTACTTGATGGTTGGCAGCATAAGTACTTAAAGTTCGTAGCCATTGAATACCTAAGACTACATCTACTCCTCCTAATGGCACTGTGAAGAATGAAGACTCTAAATTAAAGTCTTGAATCTGCAAATTGACCTTATGGCGTTTCCCCACCTTTTCAATCTTCTTACCGTTAGCTACCATCACTTTCATGTTTGGTAAGGGAAATGAAAAAATATTGAGTCTCTTTGCCATAGTTGCATCTAAAAAATTGTGTGTGCTACCAGGGTTGATGAGAACCACTACGTCGTTCTTCTTTATGTGTCCTTTTAACTTTAAGGTCTAAGGTTGTGATATACCTGTCATAGTTCTGGTGAGAATTCTAGGGCATCTTCTGTTTCTTCTATGTCAGAACCTTCATTGTTTGAATCATTGGTTGCTTCACAATTATAGAGGTTCTTTGGTTCTTTTCCTTTAGCACATCTATGTTTGGGGTCCCACTTCTCACCACAGTGTTCGCATTTACCCTCTTTTATTCTTTGTGTTTCCACATTAGATTTTTCATCTTCACGACGATGTGGTGGAACATATACTGTATTATTTGAGTCCACATACTGGGGTATTCTTCGTCTTGAATATGTTTTTTCCGATTTTGAACAAAATATTTGTTCAAGTTTCTTTTCGGTTGTTTTTGCTTTTCGTCTTGCTACTTCTATTGAGGTAATGTCATGCATCTCAAGTTCTACTTATAAATGGGTTTTGAGTCCCGAGACGTATGATTGAATTAGACGAGATTCTGAAACCCAGGTACTTGTGTTACTAAGGTCTCCCATTTTTTAGTGTATTCATCCACACTTCTTTTTTGTCGTAATTTTGATGAGTCTTGAAAAGAACTCTTCTTCCTTTACACCTCGGAATCTTTTAAAGAATGCATCTTTAAATTTTCTCCAACTAATGACAGGTGTTGTCTTTTTCCACCACATATACCAATTATATGCTTCCCCTTCCATTTTCATGGATGCGTGCCTGAGCTTTTCATCATCATCATTGATGTCATATATCTCAAAGTATTCTTCTGCTTTATTTATCCATGCAACGTTGTTTTTTTCGTTTCCATTGAATTTAGGCATCTTGACTTTTGCCCTTTGTTGGTATGTCGCTAATGGTTGAGCGAACAAGGGGTGTTGATTGGTAAAGGTATCCCAGAGTTGCTTGTTTGTAAGAGTCGCGTTACTGATTTCTTGGTGGGGTGTTGCTGATTTTTTTGGGGATTCAGCTTTTTCATGAGAGTCTGTTGATTTCATTGAATCTGATGAGTTGTGCTTTTGATTTTATTCATCTTCTTGTAGTAGTTGTGTGGTTGTATAATTCATCTTTTTACACAGAAGTTTCAACAATGTTAAAGCCTCTTTGAGATCTACTTCTGTTTGAACACGGTGATTTTCCATCTTTATTTCTATTCGATTTGTCGTATCCTGAATTTTTTTGATATTGTCAGCCTGCCCTTTAAGCTTGGTCTGGAAATCATCTAATCTTTTATTGACCTCATCGTGGTTGCTATTTATCTTATGCTCCGCGTCAACCAATTTTTTTTCGGAAATCCGTCATTGTCATTGTCGACATTGAGCGAGTTTGTGGGGGCGCGTATTTATCTGCTAGCTTAATTTTTTTTTAATTAATTAAATTAACTTTATATATAACTTACATATAATTATATTATATATTATATATAAATTAAGGTATCATATACATATATTATAATTAAATTAATGTTATAATTATATTATATATATATCATAAACGTCAACTACGAACAGTCACGTCTTATCTTTTGACTGTTCAGAAAAACTAGCGAAATGTCACTGCGGATTTAATGCTAGGCTACGGATTTGGACGGAGCTGATAAGGGAAGTTCGAGAACAGGGAGGTGGACGCGGTGTGCAGATGAACGAAGGGTTTTAGACTTTTAGTGTGTTCGCAGAGGATTCGTCTGGCAGGAAGTGCGTAGACAGAGTGCAGAAATGGAAGATTCGAGTGTGGGGAACGTTGGTTTGGTGGTGGACCACGTCGGCGAAGGAATGGAGAAGCGAAGTTTGATTGAACAAAATGTAGGCTACTGTGGCTGCGTAAGGTACTAGCGGAGAGGGAAAAAGATAGGTGACTCAATGAAATGAATGTTTGGTTGTTTGAATGGTGGTCGGGGGTCAACGAGAGTGATAGGACGGAACGCAGAGAGGACCTGTGGGAAATGAGCACAACAGCGATATGGTGATGGACGCAGGGACGACGAATGAAAGACGACGTAAGGATGGCGGATAAAGAATGGATGCCAACGCTGTTGATTGGTGTTGATGGCAGATGTGGACGACGTAGGGACAACAGAACAGGGATGGGGATAACACAAGCAGGACAACAATAGAATGGTGTAGTGAGGACAGTAATGACTACTTAGGGATTTGCAGAACAAGTAGAGTGGAGGGGCAGCCATCAAAGTTACGGTAACAACGAGGAGATGAGGCTGATGATCGATGGCGTCTGTGAGAATCTGTGTTTTGCAGGCAGAGAATCGACCTGCTCTGATACCAGATGAAGTGAAAAACTTCTTGATACCCAGAAAAATATATATAAAAATATGTATTAATGATTAATTGGCTGAAGATGATTGTTTACAATGGGGGTTCCTGGCTTATATACTGCCATGGGCACCCTTTGGGGAAAGGGCATGATCTTATGATCGCGCCCTTTTGTCTAATAAACCTAAAAATTAAATACTAACTAATTTTGTTACATAATTGGATAATTAAAGGTAATTAATTAAGGAAGTTTGATTTTGCTCTAGAGGTTTCTATTGATGAAGTCAAATTAATCTTAGCCATCAATTGAGATAAAATCATGGTCGTTGAGACTCCAACGAGAGATTATAAGAACAAGTCGAAGGGATTGGAGAAAGAGACAACAATTAATGAGTTGGGTAGTTCGATTACCTAATTGCAAGTATTCAACAAGGGTGAAGTTGAAGCCAGGGAAAGCATCAAAGCGAGGGATCAATAGAGATTTGAGAGTAGGAGTTCGGAGGAATTTTACTTAGTATTTTCCAATGTCTAGGAGACAGGAAATATCATAATTTTATTAATGAAAACAAAATTACATGTTGTAGATGCTTGTAAAGCATTCATCAAGCCCGTCAAGATTAGTGATCACAAAGCCATTACAAATAAACTATGGAGAAACAGGTTACCCTTTTCTCCGTTTCTTCTTTTCTACTTTCTGCTATTCTCCTAGAGATGGAGTGGTTGATGCAAGAGCTAGCTGGTTCTCGTCATCCATTTTCGGAATTTCCTTACCTGAGTCTGAGCTATCTGAGATGTGTTGACGTTTTTATCTTCCCAATTCCTTAGACTCACTTAGGAAAATTGGTTAATTAAAGGTAATTAATTAAGGAAGTTCGATTTTGCTCTAGAGGTTTCTATTGATGAAGTCAAATTAATCTTAGCCATCGATTGAGATAAAATCATGGTCGTTGAGACTCCAACGAGAGATTATAAGAGCAAGTCGAAGGGATTGGAGAAAGAGACAAAAATTAATGAGTTGAGCAGTTCGATTACCTAATTGCAAGTATTCATCAAGGGTGTAGTTGAAGCCAGGGAAAGCATCAGAGTGAGGGATCAACAGAGATTTGAGAGTAGGAGTCCGGAGGAATTTTCCTTAGTATTTTCCAATGTCTAGGAGACAAGAAATATCATAAATTAATTAATGAAAACAAAATTACATGTTGTAGATGCTTGTAAAGCATTCATCAAGCCCGTCAAGATTGGTGATCACCAAGCCATTACAAATAAACTATGGAGAAACAGGTTACCCTTCTCTCCATTTCTTCTTTTCTACTTTCTGCTATTCTCCTGGAGATAGAGTGGTTGATGCAAGAGCTAGCTGGTTCTCCTCATCCATTTTCGGAATTTCCTTACCTGAGTTTGAGCTATCTGAGATGTGTTGACGTTTTTATCTTCCCAATTCCTTAGACTCACTTAGGAAAATTGGTTAATTAATGGTAATTAATTAAGGAAATTCGATTTTGCTGTAGAGGTTTCTATTGATGAAGTCAAATTAATCTTAGCCATCGATTGAGATAAAATCATGGTCGTTGAGACTCCAAAGAGAGATTATAAGAGCAAGTCGAAGGGATTGGAGAAAGAGACAACAATTAATGAGTTGAGCAATTCGATTACCTAATTGCAAGTATTCAGCAAGAGTGCAGTTGAAGCCAGGGAAAGCATCAGAGCGAGGGATCAACAAAGATTTGAGTGTAGAAGTCCAGAGGAATTTTCCTTAGTATTTTCCAATGTCTAGGAGACAAGAAATATCATAATTTTATTAATGAAAAAAAAATTACATGTTGTAGATGCTTGTAAAGCATTCATCAAGCTTGTCAAGATTGGTGATTACAAAGCCATTACAAATAAACTATGGAGAAACAGGTTACCCTTTTCTCCGTTTCTTCTTTTCTACTTTCTGCTATTCTCCTAGAGATGGAGTGGTTGATGCAAGAGCTAGCTGGTTCTCCTCATCCATTTTCGGAATTTCCTTACCTAAGTCTGAGCTATCTGAGATGTGTTGACGTTTTTATCTTCTCAATTCCTTAGACTCAGGTCTCTCCTCCCACTGCACTGTGGGAACTGGGATTGTTGATGCTTCATGATTTGTTTCCTTCTTTTCTACATTTTCTTGTGAATTGTGGACTTCTTCATTGGTAAGGGGATCCATTTCTTATTCATCTTCATCATCTTCGGGTAAATGCTGAGCAAATTGCGATCCCTTGGGTTGCTTCCCTAATTTCGTCTTCCTTCGTGGCTCTTTTTTGGCCTCTAGACATGTATTTTGTAGATGTCTTGTCTGTAGACATATTTGGTACTTTAAAGCCGTGTTCTCAAAATCTAGAAACTGTGTCCAACACTACTTGTTGTGAGTCAGGAGGATGCGATCCGACAATCCTTTACTGAGATCCACCTCCATGCAAATTCTGACGAAGGTGAAGATTTGTTCTTCAACTTTGTGTAATTGTCTTTATGTATCGCCCTAAGAGTTCCCAATGGCTTCTAGTTCTTTTTTATGCCATAAAGGTCGTGGGAGATTATGCAACCTAACCCAAACGACATTCTTGATACTACCATTGTATTTACGTCAAAATCTGGGAAGCATGGAGTAACAAAAAGTCCCGTAGTTCCCTAGAACCATGGGCCTTCTTGCAGAATATATTCTTGTTCCTCCGATATTGCAAATTTTACTAGGAAGAAGCCTTTAGAGCAGAGGTGGATCTCACAGTTTATTGACCAATTTGTGAAGATCCAGTGAAAAAGATCCATTGGCTTTGGCCAAAAGCTATTGAATCTACATATAACGGCTTGGGCTTCATATGTTGTGAGCAGATCGTTTGTTTCTGATAGATCTACAGTCAATGTTGGAACTTGATTTAGTTGTTCCACTATATAAGGGTTGGGGATATTGTGTGCCTGTTTTGGATTTGCGGAGGCAGCCGATTTTCCATTTAGGATATCTTTGGAAGACGTAGCTCCTTGATTTAATGTTGGTCCTTTGGGAGGGCTAGATCTACAAGCACCCCCTGCACCCTTTATTTTGCTCATTTCAGAAGATCTTCTATAGAGTCACAAATTTAAAAAGATGGTGGATGATGGAGTGACATTATAATCTTGGATTTTCAGTTCATCCTGCATTGATTTGCCTCGACAGATCAAGCTTTGTAGCAATATTGGAAACCCCAAGGTATGTAGGATATTTTGCTTCATATTTTTAACCCTGTCAGAAGCCCAAACCAAAATTAGAATTGATTTCCCTCCTAAACTTTTGATAAATTCTTGGAAAGATATCTGTGATTCCGGATCTAGAATCCTTTCTTCACACTGTCATGTGTGTCAATATCTAGATCCGTCTGAGAGTACAGATATGAGAGGCTTTGAGGAGGTTGTAGCGTGAAGAAAAGACTCATAAATGAGATCTGATCCCTAGGAGACCTCAGATCGAATAAAAAGAAGCACCAATCCATCAAACTGCACCGCAGATCCAACTCCATTCCTCCCTTTCGACTATTCAATTTCCATAGAGAGATGATAATCTCCCTATACAGTTGATTTGACCATGGATCTACTGATGGGGCTGCTCCAAAAGGATAATCCACTACTGCATTCGCGTCGGATCGACTATCGGATCTTATTAATGCCTCGCCTGTGGGGAGAGAAAACCGGACAACAAGCTTTGATCAAGGTACACGGATGTCCATATCAGATCCTGATTTGGCGCATATCTGCATCTCCTTTGACCTTCGATTGATCCAACCTGCAATGCAATGGCCCACGTATCTAGAATCCGCACAATTCTGCGGCTCCCTTGTCCTTCGCTTGATCCATCTTCTGCGGCGACGCTTAGGGAAAACTCTGAGATCACATACACCGCCATTGCGGATCCAAAGGAGGCCGAATGCATCTACAGAGGACACTGAATATAGTAGTGCGAGTTAGCTAGATTTCGCAGTGCAATTTGTCGGAGGAGCCACATTTTAGTTGCCAGTGTTCGGATCAGTGTCCTAGAGGCATCGCAAGTGGGTTTCAGTGGTAGAGAGAGGCAGGATGACTTGGTTGGAGGTGATTCCAGGGTTGTACGATTTTTCTTCAACTAGATCTATGCATTCCAGAAGGAAGTGTGAATTCCAAACAAGGGTGTGAGTGGCTAGGAGAGGTCAAATTAGTTGTAGAGGGAACAAGGGTGTCTTCTAGATTATTTTGCCAGTAGAAGATTGCCAAAGCTTTTCGAAATTAGCAAACTGTAATATTCCTACTAGGAAATACAACGATAAGCAAAGCAAAATTTTGACATGCAATACATAAAATTCAACATGCAATGAGTACCCATGAATTTCAGCTGAAAACTGCACAGATCTAAGCCATTTTATTATATGTAAGAGGAAAGTACAAATTTGAATGGAATGTGTGCCCCTGGGCTTGTTAATGCAAGCTTGACAACCCAGGTGAGAAATTGTGTTGCTCGGATGTTAAGAAGCGCTTCCCCATCTATTTCTGCACTTGCCTTGGAAATTGTTGATTTTGGGTAGCATTGGATGTGCTCTAGCTCCGAAATTTTGTAGAGGGGCTAGAACACATGAGACCTCCAAGACCCAAAATCATTTGGTGAAATTCCACCCTGATTGTATTTTATTAAAATAATTAATATTTTTATGGGGGTCCTAAGTCTAAACTTAGGAAAATAAAAATATTAATGGGTATTAATGAAAATATGGATGAGAAGCTTCTAAGAGATGAGGATCAAGTCTAATTTAATCTTAGCCATTGATTAGAGACTTAATCTTGGTCGTTGATTCATCAACAAGAAATGTATAAATGGAGGCTTGGGGTCAGTTGGAGAGAACATACAAAGAGATTGAGGAAATCGTCTTTCTGAGGTGAGATATTCTCAGGAAGGAAATCGATTGGGGAGATCTTGCAGTTGAGGGGCAGTGATTGTTCGAGAATACAGACAGAGAGGCAGAGAGAGACTTATGGAGGCAGCACAGTAGCCAGGAGAGTTGACGCTGGGCCAGTCTGGGCCCACGCAGCCTTGATGCAGAGCCAGGAGGGTTAGCACAGAGGAAGAACTGCCTTCCACGTAGAAAGCCGGGGAGCTGTTGGAACAGCCGGGAAAGCTAACGTAGTGGGCAGAAGGGCTAATGCAGAGCTGCCGGAACAGCTGGGAAAATTGACGTAGTGGGTAAAAGGGCTAATGCAAAGCTACCACAGAGCCTCAAAGAGCTCCGTGTAGGCCCACGCAGTTACTGCGAAGGGGCAGCAAAGTTGTAGTCGGGGCCAACCAATTTTGTTGCCAGATCAACCGAATTCTGTCGGGTAAAGTGAGGTAAAACTCACTCAGGTTCTCCGCCATTGTATTTCTTTGTGACTGGTGTGTCAGTAGGGCAACCAACATTTGTGTTCAGAACTTCTGCTTAATAATAGAAAACCCTCAGAGTTGCTGCACTGGTTTTCTCGCATTAGGTTTTACCAGGGACGTTTATTCCAAAAATAAGTGTCCTTTGAATGATTGTCTCATTTATTTTTCAATTCTTGATCTGTATAGTGGTGTAGGCTGCAGTGTATTTATATTAATATTTTCTGAACATTTATGAAAATAACTTGTTCAATGAAGAATATAAGTAGGTAATGTAAATCAGTTTTCTGCAGTAGGATTTATGGTTTGTTAGATTCAGAAATTTTCACATGGCATCAGAGCGATTATAGATCAAGGAGGATTACAACCATTAGTGAAAGGACTGAGGAGAATCTGTGCTGAAGACAACTGTCTCGAGAGACAACGCAGTTTTTAGCCAAGAGAGCAAAGGAAGGGTGACATAGTCACCAAGGGAGGCTCACGTAAAGCCTGCGTCATCCTGTTTGTGTGACGTTGTAGTTGCAGAGGACAACGCAAAGACTGTTGAGTCTCATTTTTCCATTTGCCAGGGCTAGAGGTGCAGCGTAAACGTCATCTAGAGTTGTTGGTGGGGTGCTGATTCTGTTGGTGCAGAACAATACCTAGTGGGGCTGAAGCAAAGTAGAGCGAATTAGTTCCTCGGAAGATTTCTTGCCAAGAAATCTAAATCCAGTGCTGAGTAGCAACAAAGAGAGATTAGAGAGGGGTGGTTCGACAGTGGTTGGCAGAAGGATTTCCGTGAAGGAAATCGAATTTAAGAGGGAGCTTGTTCCTTAGAGGATTTCTAACGCCAAAGAATTCCAGATTTGAGTTTTGTTGGGGTAGCAGCGAAAGAGGGAGAAGAGAACCTTTTCGACACTCATTTGAGCAAAGATGGCAATTAATGGACTGAGGGATTAGGACAGGTTGGATGGAGCATCCAACTTTGTCATATGGAAGGCCAAGATCCTGGCAGTTTTGGACAAAAATCGCATCAAGGATTATGCCTTGAAAACAGTTATTGTTTCTTTTGATGTTGATCCTCTCAAGAAGTACAAGGAGGCTTAGGCAAAAGTGAAGTGCATGATCTTGGACAGGGTCAAGGATCATGTGATCCCACATATTGTTGAGAAGGACACAACAAGGGAAATGTGGGAGGCCTTGACCACCTTGTATGAGGGAACTTTCGTTCAACGGAAGATGTTGCTTGAGAGTCAGTTGAGACAGTATTAGATGTAGAAGGGAAAAGAAATATATCCCTTCCTTCTCAAGTTGTATGGGATCTGAGACTAGCTAACTTCCGTATGGTCTACACCAGATCCTAATTTCATGGTCAGGACTGCCCTGAATGCAGTCATTGAAGACTTGGAAACCTTTGTCTAGAGCATCTTGGGCAGGGCTTTTCTCCCCAGTTGGGAGGAGATGTGGGAAACTCTTCGATAGGAAGAGATTAGACGGTTGACCAAGGGAGGAAGCAACGACAAAGGGATCGGAGCTAAGAAGGAGGAAGAGGAGGATGAAACTCTCACATCAGCAGGACAACAACGGCAGCAGAACAGGAAAAAGAAAGACATATCCAAAGTTAGATGCTTTAGATGTGGAGAACTGGGTCATTTCGCCACTTAGTGCCCTCGGAAGAAGGGCAAAGAAGAGAAGTCTAACTCAAAGGTTGTTCCAACGCAAGCTGACAAAGAGGGCGATGATGATGATTGCACCATGAGTGCTCATGCACCTTTAAAGAAGAGGTGGGATAATATTGAGTTGTAGTTGGGAGGACTACAGTAAGGGGCAAGATCCTTGAGGTGCCCAAACTCTTGGATCGCATACGGCTATAAGAGCCCTTAATGACAATAGCAGAATGATGGGAGTCAGTTGGTGCGAGGGATGATGGAGTGACAGTGGCAGAGCTAGAGTGCCAAAGTTTGAAGCAGCGCAGTAGAGTGTTGCAGTAGTGTGGGAGGCACAAAGCAGATACAACAACAGCGCAGTAGCATCAGAGGGTCAGTACAAATTAGCAGCAAAGGTAGCTTCAGCATCATGGGCATCCAGACTGAACATGTTAACTTTTGGGTGGCTTTTCAGTTGTTTACTACTCAACAACCAAGTTGTAGTGCAACAGTTAGCAGTGGCAGTGCTATGGGCAACATGGTGCAACATTTTGAGAGGGAGCTGCAGTACAGATGTAGTAGTGACAGTGGCAGTATCATGGGTAGCAATACAGATTGTAGCAACGTAGTAGATGAAGGGCAGCAGGCCAAGCATCAGTAGCGTAGAGGACCAATGCCGTGGATCAGTGTGATACTTCTACTAGGAAGTATTCCTAGAGCACATTCCTCACTAAGAGGGAGTGTTGATTTTGGGTAGCATTGGATGTGCTCTAGCTCCAAAATTTTGTAGAGGGCTAGAACACATGAGATCTCCAAGACCCAGAAATCGTTTGGTGAAATTCCACCATGATTGTATTTTATTAAAATAATTAATATTTTTAATGGGGGTCCTAAGTCTAAACTTAAGAAAATAAAAATATTAATGGGTATTAAAGAAAATATGGGTGAGAAGCTTCTAAAGGATGAGGATCAAGTCTAATTTAATTTTAGCTATTGATTAGAGACTTAACCTCGGCCGTTGATTCATCAACAGGAAAAGTATAAATGGAGGCTTGGGGTCAGTTGGAGAAAACACATAGAGAGACTGAGGAAATCGATTTTCTGAGGTGAGAAGTGCTCAGGAAGGAAATCAATTGGGGAGATCTTGCAGTTGAGGGGCAGTGATAGTTCGGGACAGTGTTGCACGAAGCCCCTCCCCCCTCAGTTCCAAGCCCTGAAGCGCGTCCCGTACGGAAGCGCCTAGGAAGCTTGGCTGGAAGCGGCGCTTCCGAATTCGGAAGCACCGCTTCAACTTTTTTAGCCACTTCCTGGAAATTTGGAAGCGTTGTACGGAAGCGCTGCTTCCATGCCTCCGAAGCGCGCTTTGTACGGTGCTTCGGACCTCAGAAGCATGGCGCTTCGGAGGTGGAAGCGTACGCTTCCGTACGCTTTGGGCAAGAAGGCCACACGCAAGGGAAAAATACATTTTTTTAAGTTATGTTAACTTAGCATAAAGTGGGTGGGTTAGGGTGAGGTTAAGGTGAGGAATGAAAAGAATAAAGCCCCCATTCGTTCCTCATTTTCTCACTTTGAGTTTATGAGAGTTGGAGAAGAGAAGAGAGAAGAGGAGAAGAGAAGAGAGGAAAGGAGAGGAGAAGAGAGGAGAGCTTGGAGGAGTGAAGGAGGAGGAGCTAAGAGAAGGAGGAGGAGCTTGGAGGACTTCATCTACAAGAGCTAAAGAGGTAAGTGCAAACCCCAAACTCCCTTATTTTTTTGACATTTTTTTGTATTTTTCTCCTCCCTCTCCTACTCTTTCCCATTGTTTCTACTTGCTCCTTTACTTGCAGGTTGTCCACCACCTATATCCATATTCCAAGATGGT